>AWUE01016327.1:0-25823 GCA_001974825.2 Corchorus olitorius | reverse complement strand
CCTAACACATGCCATTCATATAATAATATATTATTATCAATTTTTCATAACCAAACCCCTTTGTGTAATTTAATTTTGAAAGGTTAGATTTCCAAGTAATTATTTCTCCATAAGCTCAAAGAAGGAAATAAATCTTAATACTTGGCCCGCGCTACACAGCGGGGATATCATAGTGAGCATTTGTTCCAACGTGGCAATGCCATGTGGGTTGGGTTGGTCTGAGTGATATTTCCATGTGTCATTTTGTATCACGTGGCAATGCCACATCAACGGCATGATGGTGCCGTTAACCCAACCGTTTGACAAGGATTAAAATGTCCAAAATTGAGAGTTTAAGGGGTAAAACGTCCAAATTGTACAAATTTAATGGGCAAAACTGTCATTAAGTCCAAATTTAACATGTCCTATAACCCAATAAAAAGGATCTATATAATAAAGAGAAGTGAAAGCTCCAAAGCCAAATCCCATGGATCATTAGCCAAAAAAAAAAAAACATAACAGTCAAACAACAAAGAGATGACAGAGGCCCAAACCCAATAAACCAACACACCTGCAAAATCCAAAGAAACCAAACTAGGCTAATTGGTCTCTAACATTTGTGAAAATACTTAAATAAATGTCTAACCTTCTAATTTGATTAATTAAGTCCCTAACGTTGCAAAATCGGCTCAATCAATCCCTAACGTTGCAAAATCGGTTCAAATAAGTCCCTAAAGTTAATTTAATCCCTAACGTTTTGGAGTTTATTAGGATATCAATTTGATACTAGGGACTTAATTAACCAAATTAAATGGTTAGGTCCTTATTTGAGATTTTTTGCAAACATTAGGACCAATTTGAATATTTATCCAAGAAACCATGAAATTAAAAAAATAAAAGAGAAAAAAGAAAAAACCAACTATGATACATAAGGATAATTACGATTTTAATTACTATATTTTGTGAAATATTTGATAATTTAATGTATTTGGGTATAACAAAAAGGGAGAGGCTACAAGTTTATGATACATAAATATGATTAAATTTCACAATTTCATTTACTTGTGCATATAAAATACTTGTTATTTTTCACAAAAAAAAATAGCACTTGTTATTAGAAGAAATAGTAGAAATACCGGAACTAAAATTATTTAGAAATTTTTTTTCTAATTAACCTCCACTAATATAGATTTATGTATCATGATGCTTAATGATTAAATGATGTGTAGATAACTAAAATTCATGTACCGCTAATATGTGTAGATTATTGAATAGAAGGGAAAATAATTTGATAAAGTACTAGTATTGTCCTAGGTAAAGTAAAGGATATACATTAACTAAAAAGCTAAAGAACAAAAAATTATGTCCTTAGCTAAGGAACAAAAACCATGAGTAAAGTGACTGCAGCACTCAAAATCTTAATCACAAATTACAATGATCAAAAAGGAGAAAGAAAGCTATTGGAGATTGAAGGGCAAGGTGACCAATATGAGAGAGGGAAATGGTAATGGGGTTTGCGTGTGGGTCTCTGCACGTGCGTGGACTTGGGTCAACTCTCTTTGAAAAAACTTTAGTGCGATGTAAGAATCACATTTGGAACCAATAGTAATACCCAGACCATTTCTAGTTATTTCATTTCAAGTTTCAATGGCCCCTAACATATCTATATCTTGCCTACTGCCCTATTGCCTAGTGTTTCTACCATGAATTCGATGCCATTTAGACTCTTAAGACCCACTTGTTTTGAGTAAATGCTTTGCCCTGTATCTTTGTTGTGTTTCTTACTTCTGCACCAGACACTGAAATTTTAGTCTTCGATTCATTAAGGAGCAGGAAATCAGTGTAGCTGTTAGTCTGTTACTAAGAAGTTTTCCTTAGTTTTGGGGTTCGATTTCGTCACGTGTTGATTATGTATGGACGAAGCCGTGTGGCCATTAGTTAGCACATAAAGTCAAGAGTCCGAGCAAATTGAGAATGATCTGCTCTGATTTCCTTAAGTTGACTTCTGAGCTATAAAGCCATGTGATCAGGCTACGGCGATTCTTTAAGAGGAGTCAATGCACGTCAAACAATGCCTATGAATGTGTTAATTTGAACTATTAAGTTGTTAAGATATATAGTTCTTCTTAGTTTCTTATATCCAAAATACCAGTTTATGGTGGTTAGATCAGAAGGAAATGAAGGGTTCTCTTAATAGAATCAAATTAAACATATTATTATCAACCCAACTTTGCAATTTGCATGAATGGATATCACTTGATTTTATTTATAGACCCATCAAAAAAAAAAGGATATTAATTTAGGGGTAGGTTCAGGTTTAGGGAGCTGTTGGTTGTGGTGGGAGTGTCAGCAAGCACTGTTGGGGAGAAGAAGCTTCATGAAACGAAAATTGACCTGTAAAAATGCTTCTTTTGATATGATTAGCCCTAGATAAAGGAGGGGGGAGTGCCAAAAAGAAGGAAAAAAGGAAGATAAATAGAAGGCCACTTCACTTTTCATGCCAAGTAAATAGCCTTTTGGAAGGTTTATTTCAGTTCAAGTTGTCTAAAATCCAAATACCAATTTGCTTGAATGAAAAAGGAACCAAAAAAGGATTGCTAAAATGTTAGGGTGTTTATGGTAGATCGTTTCCCATAGTGGAAAGTTGACATGTGCTAACACTTCTAATAGATCAAATGAAAATGAACCTTAACCACCATCCACTAAGGAAAACAAACAGAGGACAAAATGATGGAGAATGTTTAGCCTAATGAAAATTTATGTGCCTAAAGGCAACTAATTTAATTAGGCTTAAGCCTGATTCATCATTGAATCGAATGTAACTGAAGAAGGTTTTGGAAGTGTTCTTTCGGCCACCAACCAGATTCTTGAATCATGACTTTCTGATGTCAGCAACAATGATGAAACAAAGGAAGTGAGTGGAAAAGAGTTGATTTTTTAATTTGGATAATATCCAAAACTATTCTACTAACAGCTAACCAAATGGATTAAATAATACCAGCAACAGTCTTGGACAACAGTTAAAAGTGTCTATCTATCCTGTTTTTAGTTTCAAAATATGTGTTCAATTTCTCAAGCTAAAGTGTCTGCTGCAGTGACAATCATATAGTAATCTACTTTTATTGCCCAGTATATTCTTGACAATGATCTAAAAGTTGCAGGGGAGAAATCTGAAAAAATGGTGAAAAATTCTTCCCTATTAAAACTTGTCCTAGACAGAAAGTGCTGAAAGAAAGAAACTTTTCATATAGATGTTCATGATACTTTCTTAAGATATTTTTCCCATTTCTGCCAATCTATATCCTGCACCTTTACTTTTTTCTGTTTGCTTATCTTTAGCCTTATGATTACATGGGCCAACATAGTTAACAGAAGGATCACATTATTCCCTTGAAAGACAAAATTATCCAAGAGACTGTATAGACCATTAAACTGGCCTGCTAAAACTTAAATTTTGACGGGGAAGAGAGTTGAGAATTATGTCATGAATTGGTAAAGATATTTTTTGCGGTTAATTATTGGTTAAATATTTTGGTTTAGAGCAGAAAAGATTTTGGATTTGAACAGAAAGGGGCAAACGTGTTACATGCATGATTGATCACCAACATGTACGGACCTAAAATAACAGTTCCACTTTTTTTCAGTATCTTCTCTGCTATAAAAAGCCCTTTATCTGAAATCTGAAACATCCACCATCTTCTGCTTCTTCTAATCTTTCCATTCCCTAGCTACCCTTCTGTCACTTTGCAATAGTTTTATCTTCCATTAATTTACACAAATATGTTGCCTAGAAGTCGGACTATGCCAAGCAGGATCCACCATGGAGCTGTAATTTTCTGCCCATTGCTCTATTTATTGGAAAAAACTTCTTTTTCCCTTTTGTTGTTCTGCATGCACTTGTTCTAACATTGATGTTCTTGTATATGCTTTAGGTTGAAGAAAGGCATGATATCAGGCACTACTTACAAGTAGAAGTCCAGCCTAAAAGTCAGATTGAGAGTGAAGCAATGAACCCTCAAGCCAACTATTCCAAGTGTTTTGATGATGATGGCCGCTTGAAGAGAACAGGTAACATTTTATGACATAGTTGATGTTAAGCTCTAGTATGCTAATTATTTTTAGTCTTTCTTTCAAGTCCTTGACAAAACGACGATTATGTGGATGCAGGGACTTTTTGGACTGCAACATCGCATATTATAACTGCTGTTATAGGGTCAGGAGTTCTATCATTGGCATGGGCCATCGCTCAGCTTGGTTGGGTTGCAGGACCGCTTGTCCTGGTAATTTTCGCCTTTATCAATCTCTACACTTCCAACCTCCTAACAGAGTGTTATAGGTCTGGTGACCCTATCACAGGACAAAGAAACTATACCTACATGGAGGCTGTCAAGGCACACTTAGGTAACTTATGTTACTATTATCAAGCAAGTATAATATTGTCAAATCTTATTATTAAGTTAGCATAAAAGTTACTGATATAGGTTATTCTTGCAGGAGGGTGGAAGGTGAAGTTATGTGGATGGATTCAGTACCTTAACTTGTTCGGTGTTGCGATTGGGTATACAATTGCTGCATCAGTCAGTATGATGTGAGTTACCTTCAGTAAATTCATAGACTCTTCTCTGCTTTGGAATTTCATTTGCTTGAACTGCTTGTATACTAAAATTTAGTGTATGTAATCCATTTTGTTATGCTTGTTTAGGGCAATCAAAAGATCAAATTGTTTCCACAAGAGTGGTGGAAAAGATCCATGTCATATGTCCAGTAATGGGTATATGATATCATTTGGAATCGCGGAAGTGATCTTTTCTCAGATACCTGACTTTAGTCATGTATGGTGGCTCTCCATAGTTGCAGCTATCATGTCATTCACATATTCTTCAGTAGGTCTTGGACTTGGCATTGGCAAAGTTGCAGGTACAAACAAAGTAAATAACTATAAATTAGTTGGCACCATGAGTCTAACTTGTCTATTGAATAAAAAGACTCTCAAATTCCTTTTCTTCTTTCTTCTTTTCAGAACATGGGAGGTTTGATGGAAGTCTGATGGGTATCAGCATCGGTACAGTAACACATGCTGGAACTGTTACTGGCATGCAGAAGATATGGAGGACTTTGCAAGCTCTGGGAGCTATTGCTTTTGCATACTCTTACTCTATAATCCTTATTGAAATTCAGGTATTTGGAAGATATATGAACAAGTTTGTAACATAGAAATTTTGTCTATAAGCTAATAAGAAATGGGCTAAAATGCTTCTGCAGGATACAGTGAAATCCCCTCCAGCAGAGTACAAAACAATGAAGAAAGCTACTTTAGTCAGCATCACTGTAACAACAGTGTTCTATTTATTCTGTGGTTGCATGGGATATGCAGCTTTCGGTGATCTCGCCCCTGGAAATCTTTTGACCGGCTTTGGATTTTATAACCCTTACTGGTTGCTAGACATTGCTAATCTCGCTATTGTTGTCCACCTTGTTGGTGCATATCAGGTATGGCTCTGTCAAATTCCAAATCACATACTACTAAACAGAATTTACCAAGTTCATCAATCAATTTACCTCCATAATATAATACTATGAAATTGCAGGTCTTTTGCCAGCCCTTGTTTGCATTTGTTGAGAAATGGTGTGCTCAAAAATGGCCAAAGAGCGATTTCGTGACAGCAGAATATGACATACCTCTCCCTTTTGGCGGTGTGTACCAGCTTAACCTCTTCCGCCTAGTATGGAGGACAATATTTGTTATAATCACAACTGTTATAGCCATGCTCATGCCATTTTTCAATGATGTTGTTGGATTCCTTGGGGCAATGGGGTTCTGGCCATTGACTGTTTATTTCCCTGTGGAGATGTACATATCTTATAAGAAAATTGGACGAGGAACGAGCAGGTGGCTTGCCCTCCAAATAATTAATGTGGCTTGTTTCTTTGTCACAGTGGCTGCTGCAGTTGGATCCGTGGCTGGAGTTGTTCTGGATCTCAAAACTTACAAGCCATTCAAAACTAGTTATTAAGAATCATTATAAGTTAGTATAGTAGAAATGAAGATATCTTATGTATTCAATCAAATGTTTTAATGTTTTGTGAGCAAGAACAACAGATTAATAATTCTCAGGTGTCAGATATTGTAATCCATTTGAACCACTTCTATGAAACATCAATTATCAAGAAACAAAAAAGTTTTCATTTCACTCTTTCAACATTCACTACAAAGTAGTACAAAGAATAATGAAACAAAGAGATGAACACAATAGCCTTTTTGAACTGTGGGAAACAGCTCAACCTATTCAAATCTAAAATCCTATAAATTTATCTTTCTATGAGTTTCCTACTGTCTTCACTTTTTATCCAAATTCTTTTAGTTCTACTTCTTTTTGGCCTTCAATTCAGCAGCATTTGCCTCTGCAGCAGCTTTTGCAAGAGTTGTGGGTTTGAGGACACTCTTGGGGTTAAGAGCCTTTCTTATCTTGAATACAGCCCAGGCAGTTCCAAAAGCATGTCCTGCAGCATCAAGACCTTCATTTGTAACCTGTCCTGCCTTTTCTCCATACCTAAAACAACGAAACCACGATTAGCCGTCTTAATCTTCCAAGTCAAGTGGGATAGGTAAATTTGGATTAGACACAATACATTTCACCAATCCAGGTCCATATTTTAAGCCATTTTATCTTGCACTCAAAACTTAATAAATGAGTAAATTCATCAGTGGCATGGACATGATGATCAACAATTTCTGGTCAGAATAGTCGAAAACGTGATGATAAAAAACTATGACAAGTTCAATTAATAAACATACCTCTGTGAAACAAGTCCAGTTGTCACAACAGATGTGGTAGACATGACATTCCTTCCGGCTACCTCAACAGCATCACAAACCTTATCTAAAATAGACATACAGAGAAAATAGTAAGATCACTATGTTCAGCAGATAACATGGTGCAATCAGAGGAAATAGTAAGATTACTAAGTTTTAAAACATGATTCCTATCCTTATTGATCAGATTAATAAAGCATATTAGGAGAAAGAACTTACTAAATCCATCCAAGGAAGCAAGAACAATTTCCCCAGGTAGCAGGTTACAAAATTTCTTGCCAACTTTAGAGTTGATAAGTGAACCTGTGAAGAATCCAGACACCTTAACAACCCCTGAAAGAATTCCGGTGGCCACATTCTCTGACATCTTGGTTAACTTCTTAACCCTGAAATGTATACAATATCCATTACTCAAAACTCATCTAGTCAAGTTCTCGCCAAAAAAAAAAAAAACTCATCTAGTCAAGTATTTAACAAAAAAATTTTATAATTCTGATCAAGATTAAAATTCTATAATTTTAAATGAAGTATGATCAAGATTCAAGAAACAAACCTTTTCATTCTTCTCAAGGCTCCAGGACTAATTTCCGAGGCTTCACCTGGCTTCATCCTCTTCATCAAGAACTCATTTCCCCAATTCAACCTATCCACAGTGACATCACCGCACCACAAAATCCCCTTAATAACGTACCCAGACCCTGCCGCAATCCCCCTTGCAATGGACCCACTATAATCTTCAACATTAGGCGCCAGAGTCGTCCAATACGCCATTGAACTCCCAACGATCAACTCCCTCTTCTCCTTCTTCTCCAGCTCCTCGGGCCCCACAGTTCTGGCATCCACAATGTTCCAGTTCCCTATCCCCTTCACTTCTTGCACCGAAAAACAACTGTAAGTTTCCAAAACTCGATCCAGTTCCTTCAACAACCCTTCTTGCCCTTTTGCAGCAATCGTTAACCCATAGTTCAACACTTCCTCTGTTCCTTTAGAATCTTTTCCTTCTTCAAATGACCCGTTCGATGGTACTCGAAGAGTGAAGAAATAGTGGGAAGTATCGAGCTTAACAACAGGCTCATCTTTAGCCAAAGGCCATTGAATCTCATCACCAATACGAGCAAAAACAGCGACAATATTATCACCCTGGAGGAGACTAACAATACAGAGCTCACCACAAGCGAGCTCAACGCTGGTTTCTCGTTCGATAAGATGAACTATGGCACCGGGGACTTTGAGAAGGACGCGTTCCCCAGAATCTTGGTGGGTTTGTGATTGTGAAGCAGTTTCATCTTCCGGGAAGAGGTTTTCTGCTAAATCTTTCATGTCAATGGAAGGGTACAAGGTTGATGAAGAAGAAGAAGAAGCGGCGGTGGCGTCTGGGTTTGAGCGATCAACATGGGGGTAAAGAGAGGGTTCTGAAGACATGATTGATGATCTCTTTTTTGAGCTCTGTTTCGTTTTTGAGTTCGATCAGGTTTTTTGGATTTAGGTTTACGGAAAGTCGGAAACTGAGAATTTAAGGTGGGGCATCCTTAAGAACCAAGTAAAATATTACTACAAGGTTACAACTATACAAGGTGTCAAGTACGTGTCGGTTACGGTTAGGTCTGGATATGACATGCTGCACGTGGCACTCTGATGAAAAGCCGCGTCACAGCCGTGGTGCTTAACTGTCCCTGGTTTTAAGATATTGCTTTCTTTTGTGACGATAATTAATTCAATTTATTAGCAACAGACAAGCGACCGTGTATCGATTTTTGACTTTCCTCTGAAACATTTTTTCCTTAAATACAGTCGTTAATTATAAATTAATCACCTCTTTCCATTATGCCCATTTCTCTTTTTTCTTTTTTTAATATGATTAAGAAATTGCTTCTTTCTCGTTAGTAGGCTTGAAAAGTTGAAACCAATGAAGATTAAACATGGCATCGAAGTTTATACTATTAAACACAATCAAGAGAAACCCATACCCATCTGCTCTTCTTCATTTTTGTAACTTCTCCACTTCTTTAAAGCCTCCTTATTCATGCGTTAATTCATATATTCCCTTCAAACTGTTGAGTGATCACTTCAAAGCTGGCAGAATCGAAGAAGCTGAGAAATTGTTTGATCAAATTCCTGAAAGAAACGTAGTTTTATGGTCCATTGTGATTCATGGGTATTCGATAAATGGGTATCAGACAAAATCCATGGAATCGTATTCCCACATGCGAAAATCGGGTTTATTTCCAAATTCTTTCACCGTTGTTGGTCTTCTTGTTGGCATTCAAGGCTTGCAAGGCTACGTATTGGGGCAATCGATTCATGGATTAATTCTGAAATTTGGATTTGATTTTGACTTAGTTGTATGCACCGCAATGTTCAATGCTTATGCTAAATGTGGAAATATAAGCGATTCCTACAAATTATTTGAGGGACTGGAGCACCCAGGTTTGATTTCTTGCAATGCTATGATTGCAGGGTTTGTTAACAATGAGCTCTTTGAAGAGGCCGTTTTACTGTTTAAGAAGTTAAGGCAGTCTGGTTTGGTCCCAAATGTTGCTACTGCATTGTCTATTATTCAGGCCTGTGTTGGTTTAAACTTGAGAATTGTATGTGAATCGATCCATGTTTTGATATTTAAGCTTGGTCTTGATTCAGATATAAGAGTTAACAATTCAGCATTAGACATGTACTCCCATTTGATGGATTTGGATGCTGCTACAAAAATCTTTGAGGGGATGCAACACAGAGATGTCATCAGTTGGACAACAATGATGGGCTTATTAATCAACCTTGAATATGCAACTGATGCTCTGGAGCTTTTCTACAAAATGAAGGGTAGCAGTGTTAGTTATGATGCTATAGTTTTTATGAATCTTGTTTCAGTTTGTGCAATCTTAGGAGATTTGAGGAAAGGAAAACAAATTCATGCCCAGACAGTTGTCTGTGGATTTGTAGCACAGCTTCCACTAGTGAACTCAATCATTACCATGTATTCGAAATGTGGTGATATGGATTCTTCAAGATCTCTGTTTGATCAATCAACTGAGAAGAGTTTGGTTTCATGGGCTGCAATAATTTCAGGATATGTGCAAAATGGTTACTCGAGAGAGGCTTTGAATCTTTTTCTTAAGTTTAGACTGGAAGGATACTATCAGTTTGATTCGGTTATGCTGATAAGTGCTTTAGCGGCTGCTTCTGATGTGGTTGCTTTTGAGCTCTGCCAACAGCTCCATTGTTGTTCATTCAAAGCTGGATTTTCCTCCTATAGATCAGTTCAGAATACTCTAATATCAGCATATTCAAAGTGTGGCAATATGGAACTTGCCTACTTGGTCTTCAAGGAAATGGGTTATCTTAAAACTACAGTCTCTTGGAATGCAATTATAAACGGGTATGGTATCAATGGCCAAGGAGAAACTGCCCTTGCTCTGTACCATGAAATGAGGAAAGGCATGGAAGATGCTGATAGTGCCACTTATTTGTCCATATTGAATGCGTGTAGTCATGCAGGATTGATAAATGATGGCTTGATGATTTTCAATAAGATGGTAGAAGATGATAAAATAAGGCCCAGCCAAGAGCATTACGGCTGTATCATTGACTTGCTTGCCCGAGCAGGCTGCTTATCTGATGCAAGCGGGTTTATCAGTCAATTAGGAATAGGTCCTAATGCTTGGAGGGCTTTGCTTAGTGGCTGTGCACTTCATGGTAATGTTGAGTTAGCTGAATTTGTAGCAAGAAAGGTTTTTGAGATGGAGCCAAGGGAATCAGATCATATTGTGCTCCTTTCTAATGTTTATGCATCAGTTGGGAGGTTTAAGGATGCAGAAGCATTGAGATTAAGCATGCAGAAGAAGGCAGTCATTAAGAATCCAGGAGTCAGCTTGCTCTGTAAAATTCCATATGACAGTGGTTGAAGATCCTTAATTTTTGAAGCATAAAGCATGTGGTATCAGTCAAAGATGATTCAGGATATGTGAGAAATTCTCCAATCTTCGAATTATGTGTTAGTTGAAGCTGGAAGCTACAAAGCAAATCAAGCTCCTGTCTGCAAAGTATAATTCTGGAAACTACAGAGCCTGACAAGGCAAAGAACTTTCGAGTATTGTCTCGAAACTCATCTGAATATTGAACTTGAACTAGACCAACTGATCACATGTCAGTTTAAGCAACGACCAAACGGTGACCGGATGAAGAATCCAGAGAGGAAATTCATTTGAAGCAGGGAAAATTTCTACAATTTAAATCTCCTTATTTGGTAAAAAGAATTTGGATATTTTAAATTTCCTTGGAATTTTGGGAAGCTCAAACCCTCATTTCAGATCCTCATGTGGTGGATAAAATGTTGTAAGATGATGAACTTTATTTATGTAAAATAGATTCATCTGCCTCTGTTTCCCCTTTTCACTTCCATTTTCTTACATTCTATTCAGGGATGAACAAACTGACATATAGCTGCACTGAAAAGGATATGTAATTAGGAAGCAATAGGATAGTTGCCATTTAATTGGTTGTTGATGCATCAACCAACATGATATGGTTGTAATAAAACGACATTCTCAACTTCAGCCTTTTGGGGTGCCTCCAGAAACAAATCTAATCAGCTTCATTTTCTAGACATGAAGAGTAATGGCTTTAGACCAAATCTCCTCGTCTTAAAACCGATCGAACCAGGATTCTAAGTGGTTGCCTTGAAGAAAAACTACAGTGCAGATTATATCTAATTGAATAACGTGTTCCTTGTCCATCCATAAAATTTTTTGCAGGTTGGATCGGAACTTGGTCAAATTCACTATTATATATGTTGTATTGTAATTATATACAATTAAATTGTGGAGACGCATTGGTTTCACGAGATTTCATCTGATCGTATCCCCTGTTAGGTCAAAAGTTGGGGGTGCCCTGCCCATGCCACCAAAATGTTAGGCAGCCAGCAAATTAGATCTCGCCCCATCCATACGAATCTTGCATGCATTGTGTAGAGTGTTCTAACCCTCTCCAGTATCTCCCTCTCATTAATGCTACATTTCCCTTATATTATATATGGTAACTCATAATTTTTCCTTCAGCACAAGAATTTGAACTTTGAAGCATGAGGGTATCGGATTCTCTTGCAGCAAATTGGAACTACATCTGGGCTGCTAGCATCTTGTTCTTCAAGTTCCTCGATTTCAATAGACTTTTGTCAATACAAGGGAGTTTCCCTACCATCACTCTCCTTATTCTTTCTGCTGCTTTTTCCATCACTCTTCTTTCTGCGGCTTTTCTCGTTGACATAGTAGATATTATTCTTCGTACCAATAATATTACAGGTCCTGTTAGCCCCAAAACCTGCAAAGGGGGCATCTGTTGGCACAATTTTCAGACTTTCCAAATCATTTCTAATGAAATTGATTCATAGACTCCGAGAATAGAGTATAATGGAGCTATCTCTATCGTCAAATCGTTTCTCCTTGTGGTAAGGCTCTACGAATGAGCTGCGCTCCTTTTTCTTGAGTCTTGCCACTAACAACTACGTTATTTTCAGCTATGAATCTTCACATGTTCTTTTTTGTTAAATATTGATAAATGATTGAAATCCCATTTGTAGCAAATTAAAAATTTTAGTTTACTTGCCTAATTATCACAAAGTTTCAAGTTGTATAAAAAGAGTCCAATTAGCAGTCATTTTAGTTGAAAGAATAATGCTATATAAGCCTATATAGTAACTTCTAGTGGGTGGCATGGCATCCACTTCAAATGCACGCTCAATTCGAATAAGTTGAAATACAACAACTAAGGCCAAAGATTGCTCTCAATCTCAAAAGCTATGTGGCCAATAATTTACGAGGCCATTTAGCAATTAGAGAAACCCTCCCAAAAAAAAAAAAAAACATGAAGCCACGATTATTCTTAAAACCTCCTCCCAAAGTCCCAACTGTGTCCTAGCTTAATTTAATTACTAATAACAAAACTGCTTTTGAATTAGTAGGTTGTAGTAGGTAAGATCATGTTAAAAGTAAGAATCCTCCTTTTCATGTGCTTCCAATCTCATAATTTGGTCTCCCTAAGTAATAAGGTTACATTACATACATTAATTAGTACACGCAAATCTTTGTTTCTGTCTCTCTTATTTTTAATTTCATTTAATTAAATCTATAAACTCAAATTAATTAATTTTAATTTTTTAAACACAAAGATTTTGGCTTTCTCTGCGTGAATTTTACTGAAATCAAAACCTTTTTCAGGGTGATTACTGGTAAATAGAATCAGTCCTTATCAAATAGATGTTCAGATAGTGAATCACAATTCACAAAAAGCTAAAACATATAAAAGTGACTTACAAGCTAATCCTTTCCTCACAATTCGCAATTGTTTGTTTTTTTTGGCAATAGGACCTCAGCCCCAAATTTTGTAGGGTCTATCTCCACATGATCAAACAAAGAGAGGGACTCGAAGTAGCCTCAATTCATGGCTTTTTCTGCAGTTTATTCTATACCAGCAAGCAGCAACAGGGAAAATAAAAGGCAAAAATGTCCCCAGCAATTAATTGGACTTTATCTAATAGTAGACATTATTTCATGGTAAATAAAGTACTACTCGATAGACTATTATTGATTTATTTCATAGTACACTGCTTAGGTCCACAAAGGAGGTCACAAAATTTGGAAAAATTGTGAGTTGGTGAGTTGGAATTTAATGTGTTTCGACTTTCGACCCACCAATTTTGTTTCCTTTTCATGCTTGCTCGAAATGTCATGTTCCACCATGAAAGATTATAGCCCACCATGTTTTGGCTTGATCATACAAAATCAAGTTAAAAGGATAAAGTTTAGAGTGTTAATTATGGGGCTAAGCTGACACAAAATTAGATTGAAAGCAAGAATGATTAGAAATTTGAGGGGGGTCTAATTTTATTCCATGTCAATCAAAGGAGGTCCAAATGGTTCCCAAAAGAAAAATTAATGATAGAACTGTGTTCTAGCAAAAGAGGGAAACAATTAAAGTTAAAGGTTTACTAGTTTTTTTCATCTTTAATTTCCTTTATCTTTTTGTGGGTTGATTCATCTTTTCTTTTCTTTTTTTTTTTCTCTTTGTTTGAATAGAAAATTAAAGGGCGGTTGCTGGTTGGTTCACAGTGACCCAAGTGTCTGGTTAAGTGCTCAATAACGCTTATATTCAAGAAATTCCAGGAAAAGAAACAAACTGAGAATTTGCTTTGCTGAGTTTTTAAAGAAGAATGGTATCGCCAAAATTCATGAGTGGGAAACTGGGAATACAATTTTCTTTTCTTCCTTTCGGTAGTAGAAAGAAGCAAGGGTGCTGCAATCGAGATTCGAGACAAAATCAAAGATTCCAACGGCTAGTTTATTTTCTTTTTTTATTTTAATTGGTAAATTTAGACGCTTAAGCACATGCAAATGCAATCCTTAAGTACACTATTAATTCACGATTGAATTCTAAAAACATTTATACCGATGAGAATATTTAGATTCAAGCCCATGAATATTCTAATGTCCAAACCCAATTTATAATAATAATATTCTGAAAACCTACTAGTAATTGTTTTTGGTAAATAAAATACTATACTTAATATATCCGTTAAGGATTCCAGTGGAGCTAGTATCATAAATAATGTTTTATAATAGGAATGTCTCATTTAATTTATATATATACATGAATCTAAGTTGTTATTTGCAGTCTTCTGCAAATATGTTCCTCTTCCTCAGGTAGATATTTACCAGGAGATATAAGATATACATAGTCAAAATGGGAAAAATGGTGCCTCCCTAATCAGCGGAGAAACTGAGATGACTTACAGCTAGATTTTCCTACAAGATTTGGAGTAAAGCAATAGTGACAAGAAAAGTCAAACAGGACAAAAAGGCAGAAATGATAAATTTCAAACAGCAATTATTAGATTTATGTAGGGTGAATCATCATCATAAGCTAAAAACAAACACCTTGACAAAGCCATTAGCCATGCCATGTTTACTGCGGAGAATGACGATCCTGCAAATTTTAATGAAATTGATAGCTCAACAAAATCTACAGCAATTCCATTTCTTCACTTTCTTGTTTTTGACCCCACAAATAAACAGAGATTAATCAGATTCAATCCTTTTAACTTCAAATTTTGACTGAAGGTGACACATACATATTGATTCTGATAAAGATAGTAATTTCTTGGCACTATTCTGTATATATTATAAACTTAGAAGTTTATAAATACACAATATTAGGAAAAGATATAACAAAGTAAGAAAAAAATTAAAGTAAAAAACTCACACTAAACCACCCTCAAATCAAGTTTCTTTGAAAGGCTCTCACCTAAATCCCTACCCTTAGCCAAAGAAGACACACAAAAAAAGGAAACAAAGTGCTTCACTATGCGTAGCAAGTTCTACACTTATGCTAACCTTATACTGATTCTTCACCTACCAAAGTCTTTACCAAATTCTTGTTCTTTTTTCATCGATCAAAACCTACATTGATCGAACTTGACTTGACAAAGTTACTTGGAAGTAGTTTTTTTACAATGGGTCGAGTTGAGTGACTACAATGGGGCTCCTCACCACATGCTTGTTCCCATCAATCCAAGACAGTGACCCGAATATAGCTCCGGTGTCACCCAGAACCAGATGCTTGCTATTTGCTGTTACGGTGACATAAAAGCTCCTCTTCTTCACCGCCGGCGTGAACACCAATTTCGCCGGCTTCACTGTCACGGTCACCCCTTTAGGTGCCTCTATCTTCGCTATGTAAATTGCATTTGATTGACCCACATTTGTCACCGTCCTAATGAAAGTCTTGGTCATTGGACCCCTTGATATGGTTGAAAACGATGCACCGATCGAAGGGTAGTTCAGACTCTCCGGCAACGCCTTCTTCGCTGGACAAACCACCGGCTTTCTTGTAACTACTTGAACTAATTTCGCATTATAACCAATTGCACACAAGAAGTTTTCATAATCAGTGTTAGTAATGTCATAAACAAGTCCTGGATCCATAGCTCGATCCAGATTAACATGCCCTGCACCAAAATCGTAAGGAGTCGACTGCTTGCCCGTTGCTTCATCCATCATGGGCTGGTTTTTGTTGTCCGTTATGCTTGCGGTGGTCATCATGGCGGACCGAATTGCCGCCGGGCTCCAATCAGGGTGTGCAGATTTAAGCAAAGCCGCCGCACCGCTAACATGAGGGCAAGCCATGGAGGTTCCTGATAGAATGTTAAACTCTGTTTTCCGTTTATCGGAATCTAACCCTGTCGGACCAACAGCTTCAGTCCAAGCCGCCAAAATGTTAACTCCGGGAGCAATCAAATCCGGTTTGAGAATTTCCGGGTTCAACCCGTTGGGTCCTCTGGCGGAAAACGAAGCTACTACTGGCGCTGGCTTGATGCCAATTATTGTACCTTTAAAATCAATGGTGGCCGTCGGATTTGCTGAGGATGAAACGTATGATTTTACGGCGTCCCCTTCATCGGACCCGAGAGCACAAGCTGCCAAAAGATGAGCATCGCCGACTAAACCTTCACCGTTTGAAGCTCCGTTAGCGAGAATCATGCCGACTCCTCCGGCTTGCTTCACGACCAAACCTTTAGCCACTCTCGGACTACTCCCTCGATCACAAATTACGATTTTCCCCTTGACAAGATTAGGATCAAGTGAATTCTCCATACATAAAGATTCCGAGAGCACCCCTGATTTACCAGGGTAAACCAAAGGATACATCTTGCCTTTCAACGGCTCGCCGGAGTACAAAGACACGCCGTTTAACCTCCTCCCATTGCCGAGGATGACGTCAGCGGGGAAATTCCGGTCAATTGTTCCGGCTCCAACGGTTACCAACCAAGGAGCAAGGTTGGTAACTGACATTAAATTAGGCCCATCATTTCCAGCGGAAGATGACACAAATACCCCTCGGGAAACCGCACCATATGCTCCGATTGCGATGGGGTCGAGATAATAAGGGGAAGAGATTCCATCTCCGCCACCGATAGATATGGAAATTACATCGACGCCATCATTAACGGCGGCATCAAAAGCGGCTAAAATGTCAGAATCGAAACAACCTGAATTCTTCCAACACACTTTGTAAGCTGACAGTCTGGCTTTCGGTGCCACGCCTTTCGCGATCCCGGCAGCGTAACCTTCCATGCTGGCGCGGAATGCGTGTCTCCCGGCTGCGGTTGAGGCCGTGTGCGTCCCATGGCCATCAGCATCTCTCGGCGACATGTATTCAATCGTTTGGTTGATTCCGGCGATCGGACCACCAGGTCCTGCTGCCGCTTCATGACCTTTAGAGAAGAATCTCGCTCCAATTAGTTTACGGTTACAGCTTTTAGCATCGAACCCAGGACCGGTTTGGCAAACGCCTTTCCACCGAGCGGGAACAGGTCCAAGATTCGTGTCTGAGAAGCTACGCCTTTCGGGCCAGATTCCGGTGTCGAACACTCCTATTATAACATCGGATCCGTAATCAGAGTCCGACCAAAGTCCACGCTGGTTCCTCAAGCCGAGGAACTGAGGGGAGCGAGTTGTGTGAAGCTCCCGGCGGCGGTCTTCAAAAGCAACAAGGATTGAAGGGTGGTTACCGAGAGAAGCGGCGTGGGCTTCAGTTACAGAGGCGGAGAAGCCATGGAAAACGGTGTCGTAGACATGGAGGATTCGGGTTGGTTCGGCGACGAACTCAGAGGTATACCAGTGATAATGTGTGGGGAAAACGGAAGGCTTAGATTCAGAGTCTACACGGAAGATGAAGGTTTTGAATGTTTGATCAGTGGAAAATGATTTCGGGAAATTTGAGGAAATGAAAAGAAGGAACAGTACAGGAAAGAAACTGGAGAGAAACGAAGCCATTGAAGAAGTGAGGAAAGGAGTGAAGTGAGTGTTCGCTTACCGACAGAAATATAAGAGAGTTCAATTGATTATTGTCTTTTTTCGCTTTTGTCTAACTAAATCTTTAAAACATTAATTAATTCTTATCAACTCCAATTAACCAACTATGAAACGACCTCGTTTTGACTGTTTATTAGAGAAAACTAATATTTTTTAATTTTAATTAATTAAAGGGAATGGTTGTGGTGGCCTGTGGGAATGGTGCGAGTCGCTTTCTATGATTTCTAGGAAAGGAAAGGGAATGGGGTAGATTAGGGATTATTGTATTACAATGTGACAAAATAATAGTTAACCGTTTAGAGCACATGATGTTTAATGATGAGCGTTGGATTAGTGGGGATCATCTCTGATGATGAGCAGAACCTGCACGAGGTCTCTTGATCAGATGGATAATATATATTTTTTCCTTTAGAATGTAATAATTCCCCAATTTTTCCTATAAAAACTCTAAACAGGCTTTTGATATTCTCTACTCTCTACCCCAAAAGCAAAAGACAAAGATAGACCCACAAGCATTTAAGACACTACTACCTTGTTAATAATCTATTAATCTACTATTCATCTTAAACAAATGCTATTAGTCTATTACTTAGTTAAAAAAATGCTAGTATTAGTCTATTATTATTATTTTTTTCTACTCATGAATATGAAATTTAAATGAGCCACATAATAAGAGGTAGTCCTCTCATATCCCAAATCCCACCCCATCCATCAGAATTCCAACTCGAGATATCTCATAAGTCTCAAGTATTAACCGCTTGGATGTCCCGTTGAGGACAATATTAGTCTATTACTATTACTTTGTATTTGTATATATATCTTACTATCTTATCTTATCTTACTATACTATACTTACTACTATATAAAATCACGAACTCAAAAATTTTAATTGGGAAATTTCATAAATACCCTTAGTATTATAGTATACTGATTTTTTAAGAAGTATTCTTTTTAGTCATTTAACCTTTTTATTATTTTTTTAGATGATTTAACTTTTTTATTAATATTATTATGGAAAGATATTGTGAATCTAATATTTAAATTTATTAAATTATGAAAAGATATTAATAATCTACTATAAATGTAATTATTAATTTACTTCTAATAATTATTTTTCGATTATATTATGTTTAATTATAATATTATAATCATGAAACTTTTTATTTAAATTATGTAAAGATATTGTAAATACAAAACATAATTATAATAATTTACTCCCCATAATTATTTGAAATACTTTTTATTTATAATTTATATTTATTTAATTTAAATAAATTATGGACATTAAGGAAAAAAAATTTAGTTTAATACTTTACATGTTTAAAAAAATTGGTCTTATGCCAAGGTTGTTAAGATTAAAGTTTCCCATGCCAAGGAAAAAAGTGCTGGTTTATATATTTTTTTTGAGTATTATTGCAAAAAATTGAGAAAAAAAATTTTCAAAACAGTTTTTAGAATTGGCTCAGTTTTGCATGATTTTTGACGTAAATACTCCTTAAAATATCTATATTCATCGAACAAAATCCCAGCCACGTTCGATTTAAGTATTTGTTTTTACGAGGCATCTGAATCTTGTTTCAATTTAATTAAAAATTAATTCGGAAAAAATGGAAACACGATATTAGAAGCGTGAAAAGCCCGTTAATCTTTTTGGTGTTGAATTATATATTTTTTATGAGTATTGTGGCAAAAAATTGAGAAAAAACTTTTCCGATCAGTTTTTAGCCGAAATCGTGTACTAACCATCACGGTTTTTGGCTAAAAACGCGTTCCCGAGCCTCGACTCAATTTTGCATGATTTTTGGCGCAAAGACTCCTTGAAATATCTATATTCATCAAACCAAATGTCAGCCATCTTGGATATAAGGATTTGTTTTTACGAGCATCTGAATCTTGTTTCGATTTAATTAGAAATTAACTCGGAAAAAATTGGAAAAATGATATTAAAAGCGCGAAAAGACCACCAATCTTTTTGGTGTTGAATTTTATATTTTTTCTGAGTATTGTGGCAAAAATAAAAAAATTTCAAGTCAGTTTTTAGCCGAAAATCGTGTACGTCACGGTTTTTTGCTGAAAACGCCGTTTCCAAGCCCCGACTCAATTTTGCATGATTTTTGGTGCAAAAACTCCTTAAAATATCTATATTCATCAAAAAATTTTGCATGATTTCTGAGTATTGTGGCAAAAAATTCAGAAAAAAACCGAGTCAGTTTTTAGCCGAAAATCTTCTACTAACCATCATGGTTTTTGGGCTAAAAACGCGTTTCGGGGTCTCGGCTCTGTTTTGCATGATTTTTGACAGAAAGACTCCTTGAAATATCTATATTAATCTAACCAATCTCAGGCTCTGAGCAACATTAGATTTAAGGATTTATTTTTACGAGCATCTGAATATTGTTTCGATTTAATTAGAAATAGATTCCGAAAAAGATAGAAAAATGTTATTTAAGGCGAGAAAAATATTTAATTTTTTTGCGTTGAATTGTGTATTTTTTGCCGAAAATATATATTTTTTTATTTTTGCATGATTTTTGACGTAAATACTCCTTGAAATATCTATATTCATCAAACAAAAGCCCAGCCACGTTCGATATAGGTATTTGTTTTTACGAGCATCTGAATCTTGTTTCAATTTAATTAAAAATTAATTCGGAAAAGAATGGAAAAACGATATTATAAGCGTGAAAAGCTTGTCAATATTTTTGGCGTTGAATTATATTTTTTTCTGAGTATTGTGGCAAAAATTTGAGAAAAAACTTTTCCGATCAGTTTTTAGCCGAAATCGTGTACTAACCATCACGGTTTTTAGCTAAAACGCGTTCCCGAGCCCCGATTCAATTTTGCATGATTTTTGGCGCAAAGACTCCATGAAATATCTATATTCATCAAACCAAATGGCAGCCACATTGGATATAAGAATTTGATTTTACGAGCATCTGAATCTTGTTTCGATTTAATTAGAAATTAATTCGGAAAAAAAATTGGAAAAATGATTTTAAAACCGTGAAAAGACCATCAATCTTTTTGGTGTTGAATTATATAATTTTTCTGAGTATTGTAGCAAAAAATTCAGAAAAAAAAATTCGGGTAAGTTTTTAGCCGAAAATCGTTTACTAACAATCATGGTTTTTGGGCTAAAAACGCGTTTCGAGGGCCCCGACTCAGTTTTGCATGATTTTTGCCAGAAAGACTCCTTGAAATATCTATAATCATCTAACCAATCTCAGGCTCTCAGCCACATTAGATTTAAGGATTTGCTTTTACGAGCATCTGAATATTGTTTCGATTTAATTAGAAATAGATTCGGAAAAAAATAGAAAAAAGATATTTAAAGCGAGAAAAATATTACAATTTTTTTTGCGTTGAATTGTGTATTTTTTGCTGAAAATATTTCTTTTTGTTTTTGCATGATTTTTGACATAAATACTCCTTGAAATATTTATATTCATCGAACAAAATCCCAGCCACGTTCGATTTAAGTATTTGTTTTTACGAGCATCTGAATCTTGTTCCAATTTAATTAAAAATTAATTCGGAAAAACGATATTAGAAGCGTGAAAAACCCGTCAATCTTTTTGTCGTTGAATTATATACTTTTTCTGAGTATTGTGGCAAAAAAATTGAGAAAAAACTTTTCCAATCAGTTTTTAGCTGATATTGTGTATTAACCATCACGGTTTTTGGCTAAAAATGCGTTCCCGAGCCCCGACTCAATTTTGAATGATTTTTTTGCGCAAAGACTCCTTGAAATATCTATATTCATCAAACCATACGTCAGCCACATTGGATATAATGATTTGTTTTTACGAGCATCTGAATCTTGTTTCGATTTAATTGAAAATTAATTCGGAAAAAAATTTGGAAAATGATATTAAAAGCGTGAAGAGACCATCAATCTTTTTGGTGTTGAATTTATATATTTTTTCTGAGTATTGTGGTAAAAAATTCAGGAAAAAAAATCGAGTCAGGTTTTAGCCGAAAATCGTGTACGTTATCATGGTTTTTGGGCTAAAAACGCGTTTCGGGGGCCTGGGCTCAGTTTTGCATGATTTTTGGCAGAAAGACTCCTTGAAATATCTATATTCATCTAACCAATCTCAAACTCTCTGCCACATTAGATTTAAAGATTTGCTTTTACGAGTATCTGAATCTGGTTTCGATTTAATTAGAAATTAATTCAGAAAAAAATTGGAAAAATGATATTAAAAGCGCGAAAAGACCATCAATATTTTTGTTGTTGAATTATATATTTTTTCTGAGTATTGTGGCAAAAAATTCAGAAAAAAAAATTTCAGGTCAGTTTTTAGCTGAAAATTGTGTACTAAGCATCATGGTTTTTGGGCTAAAAACGCGTTTCGAGGGCCCCGGCTCAATTTTGCATAATTTTTGACAGAAAGACTCCTTGAAAATAACCAATCTCAGGCTCTGAGCCACATTAGATTTAAGGATTTATATTTACGAGCATCTGAATATTATTTCGATTTAATTAGAAATAGATTCGGAAAAAAAATAGAAAAATGATATTTAAAGCGAGAAAATTATTTCAATTCTTTTTTTTTTTGCGTCGAATTGTGTATTTTTTGCCTAATATTTTTTTTTGTTTTTGCATGATTTTTGACGTAAATACTCCTTGAAATATCTATATTCATCGAACAAAATCCCAGCCACGTTCGATATAAGTAATTATTTTTACGAGCATCTGAATCTTGTTTCAATTTAATTAAAAATTAATTCTGAAAAATATGGGAAAACGATATTAGAAGCGTGAAAAGCTCGTCAATATTTTTGGCGTTGAATTATATATTTTTTTCTGAGTATTGTGGCAAAAATTTGAGAAAAAACTTTTCCGATCAGTTTTAAGCCGAAATCGTGTACTAACCATCATGGTTTTTGGCTAAAAACGCGTTCCCGAGCCCTGACTCAATTTTGCATGATTTTTGGCGCAAAGACTTCTTGAAATATCTATATTCATCAAACCAAATGTCAGGCACATTGGATATAAGGATTTGATTTTACGAGTATCTGAATCTTGTTTCGATTTAATTAGAAAATAATTCGGAAAAAAAATTGGAAAAATTATTTTAAAACCGTTAAAAAACCATCAATCTTTTTGGTGTTGAATTATATATTTTTTCTGAGTATTGTAGCAAAAAATTCAGAAAAAAAAGTTTCGGGTCAGTTTTTAGCCGAAAATCGTGTACTAACAATCATGGTTTTTGGGCTAAAAACGCGTTTCGAGGGCCCCGGCTCAATTTTGCATGATTTTTGGTAGAAAGACTCCTTGAAATATCTATAATCATCTAACCGATCTCAGGCTCTCAGCCACATTTGATTTAAGGATTTACTTTTACGAGCATCTGAGTATTGTTTCGATTTAATTAGAAATAGATTCGGAAAAAAATAGAAAAATGATATTTAAAGCGAGAAAAATATTACAATTTTTTTCTTGCGTTGAATTGTGTATTTTTTGCCAAAAATATTTCTTTTTGTTTTTGTATGATTTTTGACATAAATACTCTTTCAAATATTTATATTCATCGAACAAAATCCCAGCCACGTTCGATTTAAGTATTTGTTTTTACGAGCATCTGAATCTTGTTTCAATTTAATTAAAAATTAATTCTGAAATATGGAAAAACGATATTAGAAGCGTGAAAAGCTCGTCAATCTTTTTGGCGTTGAATTATATACTTTTTCTGAGTATTGTGTCAAAAATTTGAGAAAAAACTTTTCCGATCAGTTTTAGCCGAAATCGTGGATTAACCATCACGGTTTTTGGCTAAAAACGCGTTCCCAAGCCCCGACTCAATTTTGAATGATTTTTGGCGCAAAGACTCCTTGAAATATCTATATTCATCAAACCAAATGTCAGCCACATTGGATATAAGGATTTGTTTTTACGAGCATCTGAATCTTGTTTCGATTTAATTAGAAATTAATTCGGAAAAAAATTTGGAAAATGATATTAAAAGCGTGAAGAGACCATCAATCTTTTTGGTGTTGATTTATATATTTTTTCTGAGTATTGTGGCAAAAAATTCAGGAAAAAAATCGAGTCAGTTTTTAGCCGAAAATCGTGAACTAACCATCACAGTTTTTGGCGAAAATCGCATTCCAGGACTCCAGCTCAGTTTTGCATGATTTTTTGCGCCAACACTCCTTGAAATATCTATATTCATCTAACCAAATCTGAGCCACAACCGATTTAAGGACTTGTTTTTACGAGTATCAGAATCTTGTTTCGATTTTATTATAAATTAATTTAGAAAAAAATATGAAAAACGATATTCGAAGCGTGAAATGCCCTTTAATATTTTTAGCATTAAAATATATAATTTTTACAAGTATTGTGCCCAAAAATAAAAGAAAAATTTTTCGGGTCAGTTTTGCAAAATTTTAGCAGAAATCGTGTACAAACCATCACAGTTTTTGGCGAAAAACGCATTCCGGGACCCCGGCTCAGTTTTGCATGATTTTTTGCGCCAAGACTCCTTGAAATATCTATATTCATCTAACCAAATCTCAGCCACAACCGATTTAAGGATATGTTTTTACGAGCATCAGAATCTTGTTTCGATTTTATTATAAATTAATTCGAAAAAAATACGAAAAACAATATTCGAAGCGTGAAATGCCCTTTAATATTTTTGGCATTGAATTATATAATTTTTACAAGTATTGTGGCCAAAAATAATAGAAAATTTTTTCGGGTCAGTTTTGCAAAATTTTAGCGGAAATCGTGTACTCTATCACAGTTTTTTGGCGAAAAACGCATTCCGGGACCCATTTCAGTTTTGCATTATTTTTTGCGTCAAGACTCTTTGAAATATCTATATTCATCTAACCAAATCTCATCCACATTGGAATTAAGGATTTATTTTTACGAGCATCAGAATCGTGTTTCGATTTTATTATAAATTAATTCAGAAAAATATAGCAAAAACGATATTCGAAGAATAAAATGCCCTTTAATATTTATGGCATTGAATTATATATTTTTTACAAGTATTGTGGCAAAAAATAATATAAAACTTTTTCGGGTCAGTTTTGCAAAATTTTAGCAGAAATCGTGTACTAACCATCACAGTTTTTGGCGAAAAACACATTCTGGGACCCCGGCTCAATTTTGCATGATTTTTTGCACCAAGGCTCCTTGAAATTCAATATTCATCTAACCAAATCTCAGCCACAACCGATTTAAGGATTTGTTTTTTCGAGCATCGGAATCTTCTTTCGATTTATTATAAATTAATTCTAAAAAAATAGGAAAAACGATATTCGAAGCGTGAAATGCCCTTTAATATTTTTGGCATTGAATTATATATTTTTTACAAGTGTTGTGGCCAATAATAAAAGAAAAATTTTTCGGGTCAGTTTTGCAAAATTTTAGCAGAAATCTTGTACTAACCATCACAGTTTTTGGCGAAAAACACATTCCGGGACCCCGGCTCAGTTTTGCATGATTTTTCGCGCCAAAACTCCTTGAAATATCTATATCCATCTAACCAAATATCAGCCACAACCTATTTAAGGATATGTTTTACGAACATCGGAATCTTGTTTCGATTTTATTATAAATTAATTCGAAAAAAATAGGAAAAACGATATTCGAAGCGTGAAACGCCCTTTAATATTTTTGGCATTGAATTATATATTTTTTACAAGTGTTGTGACCAATAATAAAAGAAAAAATTTTCGGGTCAGTTTTGCAAAATTTTAGCAGAAATCGTGTACTAACCATCACAGTTTTTGGTGAAAAACGCATTCCGGGACCATGGCTCAGTTTGGCATGATTTTTGCGCAAAGACTCCTTGAAATATCTATATTCATCTAACCAAATATCAGCCACAACCGATTTAAGGATATGTTTTTACGAGCATCGGAATCTTGTTTCGATTTTATTATAAATTAATTCGAAAAAAATAGGACAAACGATATTCGAAGCGTGAAATGCCCTTTAATATTTTTGGCATTGAATTATATATTTTTTACAAGTGTTGTGGCCAATAATAAAAGAAAAATTTTTCGGGTCAGTTTTGCAAAATTTTAGCAGAAATCGTGCATCACAGTTTTTGGCGAAAAACGCATTCCGGGACCCCGGCTCAGTTTTGCATGATTTTTTGCGCCAAGATCCTTGAAATATCTATATTCATCTAACCAAATATCAG
>AWUE01016326.1:0-163870 GCA_001974825.2 Corchorus olitorius | reverse complement strand
TATTGTGGCCAAAAATAAAAGAAAATTTTTTCGGGTCAGTTTTGCAAAATTTTTAGCAGAAATCGTGTACTAACCATCACAGTTTTTGGCGAAAAAACACATTCCGGGACCCCGGCTCAGTTTTGCATGATTTTTTGCGCCAAGACTCCTTGAATTATCTATATTCATCTAACCAAATCTCAGCCACAACCGACTTAAGGATTTGTTTTTACGAGCATCAGAATCTTGTTTCGATTTTATTATAAATTAATTCGAAAAAAATAGGAAAAACGATATTCGAAGCGTGAAATGCCCTTTAATATTTTTGGCATTGAATTATATATTTTTTACAAGTGTTGTGGCCAATAATAAAAGAAAAATTTTTCGGGTCAGTTTTGCAAAATTTTAGCAGAAATCGTGTACTCCATCACAGTTTTTGGCGAAAAACGCATTCCGGGACCCCGGCTCAGTTTTGCATGATTTTTTGCGCCAAGACTGCTTGAAATATCTATATTCATCTAACCAAATATCAGCCACAATCGATTTAAGGATATGTTTTTACGAGCATCGGAATCTTGTTTCGATTTTATTATAAATTAATTCGAAAAAAATAGGACAAACGATATTCGAAGCGTGAAATGCCCTTTAATATTTTTGGCATTGAATTATATATTTTTTACAAGTGCTGTGGCCAATGATTAAAAGAAAAATTTTTCGGGTCAGTTTTGCAAAATTTTAGCAGAAATCGTGTACTAACCATCACAGTTTTTGGTGAAAAACGCATTCCGAGACCATGGCTCAGTTTTGCATGATTTTTTGCGCCAAGACTCCTTGAAATATCTATATTCATCTATCCAAATCTGAGCAACAACCGATTTAAGGATTTGTTTTTACGAGTATCAGAATCTTGATTCGATTTTATTATAAATTAATTCCGAAAAAAGTAGGAAAAACGATATTCGAAGCGTGAAATGCCCTTTAATATTTTTAGGATTAAAATATATAATTTTTACAAGTATTGTGGCCAATAATAAAAGATAAAAAATTTCGGGTCAGTTTTGCTAAATTTTAGCAGAAATCGTGTACAAACCATCACAGTTTTTGGCGAAAAACGCAATCCGGGACCCCGGCTCAGTTTTGCATGATTTTTTGCGCCAAGTCTCCTTGAAATATCTATATTCATCTAACCAATTCTCAGTCACAACCGATTTAAGGATTTGTTTTTACGAGCATCGGAATCTTGTTTCGATTTTATTATAAATTAATTCGGAAAAAATATGATAAACGATATTCGAAGCGTGAAATGCCCTTTAATATTTTTGTCATTGAATTATATATTTTTTACAAGTATTGTGGCCAAAAATAAAAGAAAAATTTTTCGGGTCAGTTTTATCATGGATTTTGGGCTAAAAACGCGTTTCGGGGGTCTCGGCTCAGTTTTGCATGATTTTTGGCAGAAAGACTCCTTTAAATATCTATATTCATCTAACCAATCTCAAACTCTCAGCCACATTAGATTTAAGGATTTCCTTTTACGAGCATCTGAATCTGGTTTCGATTTAATTAGAAATTAATTCGGAAAAAAATTGAAAAAATGATATTAAAAGCGTGAAAAGACCATCAATCTTTTTGGTGTTGAATTTTATATTTTTTCTGAGTATTGTGGCAAAAAAATTCAGAAAAAAAGAAAATTCGGGTAAGTTTTTAACCGAAAATCGTGTACTAACCATCATGGTTTTGGAGTTAAAAACGCGTTTCGAGGGCCCCAGCTCAGTTTTGCATGATTTTTGGCAGAAAGACTCCTTGAAAATAACCAATCTCAGGCTCTGAGCCACATTAGATTTAAGGATTTATATTTACAAGCATCTGAATATTGTTTCGATTTAATTTGAAATAGATTCGGAAAAAAAATAGAAAATGATATTTAAAGCGAGAAAAATATTTCAGTTTTTTTTTTTGCGTTGAATTGTGTATTTTTTGCCGAAAATATTTTTTTTTTGTTTTTGCATGATTTTTGACGTAAATACTCCTTGAAATGTCTATATTCATCGAACAAAATCCCAGCCACGTTCGATATGAGTATTTGTTTTTACGAGCATCTGAATTTTGTTTCAATTTAATTAAAAATTAATTCAGAAAAACGATATTAGAAGCGTGAAAAGCTCGTCAATATTTTTGGCGTTGAATTATATATTTTTTTCTGAGTATTGTGGCAAAAAATTGAGAAAAAACTTTTCCGATCAGTTTTTAGCCGAAATCGTGTATTAACCATCACGGTTTTTGGCTAAAAACACGTTCCCGAGCCAAGACTCAATTTTGCATGATTTTTGGCGCAAAGACTCCTTGAAATATCTATATTCATCAAACCAAATGTCAGCCACATTGGATATAAGGATTTGATTTTACAAGCATCTGAATCTTGTTTCGATTTAATTAGAAATTAATAAGGATTTGAATTTTTGGTGTTGTATTATATATTTTTTCTGAGTATTGTAGCAAAAAGTTCAGAAAAAAAAATTCGGGTCAGTTTTTAGCCGAAAATCGTGTACACAATCATGGTTTTTGGGATAAAAACGCGTTTCGAGGGCCCCGGCTCAGTTTTGCATGATTTTTGGTAGAAAGACTACTTGAAATATCTATATTCATCTAACCAATCTCAGGCTCTCAGCCACATTAGATTTAAGGATTTGCTTTTACGAGCATCTGAATCTTGTTTCGATTTAATTAAAATTAATTTGGAAAAAAATTGGAAAAATTATATTAAAAGCGTGGAAAGACCATCAATCTTTTTGGTGTTGAATTTTATATATTTTATGAATATTGTGGCAAAAAATTCAGAAAAAAAAAATCGAGTCAGTTTTTAGCCGAAAATCGTATACTAACCATCATGGTTTTTGGGCTAAAAACGCGTTTTGGGGGCCTCGGCTCAGTTTTGCATGATTTTTGGCATAAAGACTCCTTGAAATATCTATATTCATCTAACCAATCTCAAACTCCCAGCCACATTAGATTTAAGGATTTTTTTTTACGAACACTGAATATTGTTTCGATTTAATTCGAAATAGATTCGGAAAAAAATAGAAAAATGATATTTAAAGCGAGAAAATATTTCAATTTTTTTGTGTGTTGAATTGTGTATTTTTTCTGACTATTATGGGAAAAAAATGAGGAAAAATTTTTTAGGTCAGTTTTTTCAAAACTTTCGCTGAAATCCTATACTAACCATCACGGTTTTTTGCTAAAACCACGTTCCCGGACCCCGGCTCAGTTTTGCATGATTTTGGTGTAAAGACTCCTTGAAATATCTATATTAATCGAATCAAATCCCAGCCAAATTCGATTTAACGATTTATATTTACGAGAATCTGAATCTTGTTTCGTTTTAATTAGAAATTAATTCGGAAAAAAAAATTGAAAAACGATATTAGAAGTGTGAAAAATCCTTCAATTTTTTTGGCGTTAAATTATATATTTTTTATGACAATTGTCACAAAAAATTGAGAAAAAAAATGCGTCTCAATTTTTAGCCGAAAATCGTGTTCGTTTGGCTAAAAACGCGTTTCGGGGCCTTGACTCAGTTTTGCCTGGTTTTTGCATGGTTTCAAAGTATTGGCGTTGAATTATATATTTTTTCTGAGTATTGTGGGAAAGAATTGAGGAAAAAAATTTTAGGATTAGTTTTTGTAAAATTTTAGCCGAAATCGTTTACTCATCACGGTTTATGGCTGAAAACGCGTTCTGGGGCCCTAGCTCAGTTTCTTTTTACGAGCATCTTAATGTTGTTTTGATTTCATTAGAAATTAATTCGAAAAAAAAATCTTTCAATCTTTTTTGTGTTAATTTTTTTTTTGATATTGAGGCAAAGAATTGAGGAAAAATTTTTCGTATCAGTTTTTGCAAAATTTTATTCGAAATCGTTTACTCATCACGGCTTATGGCTAAAAACGCGTTCCGGAGACCCGGCTCAATTTTGCATGATTTTTGGCACAAAGACTCCTTGAAATATCTATTTTCATCGAACCAAATCTCAGCCATATTGGATATAAGGATTTATTTTTTCGAGCATCTCAATCTTGTTTCGACTTAATTAGAAATTAATTCGAAAAAAAAGGATAAATGATATTAGAAGCGTGAAAAGCCCATTAATCTTTTTGGCGTTGAATTATATATTTTTTATGAGTATTGTGGCAAAAAATTGAGATAAAAATTTTTGGGTCGGTTTTTAGCCAAAATCGTGTACTAACTATCACGGTTTTTGGCTAAAAACGTGTTTCGGAGCCCCAACTCAATTTTGCATGATTTTTGGCGCAAAGACTCCTTGATTTATCTATATTCATCGAACCAATTGTCAGCCACATTGTATATGAGGATTTGTTTTTACGAGCCTCTAAATCTTATTTCGATTTAATTAGAAATTAATTCGGAAAAAAAAATGAAAAAAACGATATTAGAAGCGTGAAAAGCCCGTTAATCTTTTTGGAGTTGAATTATATATTTTTTCTGAGTAATGTGACAAAAAATTGAGAGAAATTTTCGGGTCAGTTTTCAGCCGAAATCGTGTACTAACCATCACAGATTTTGACTAAAAACGCCTTCCGGGGTCACGGTTCTGTTTTGCATGGTTTTTGGTGTGGAGACTCCTTGAAATATCTTTATTAGTCTAATCAAATCTAGGCCACATTGGATTTAATGATTTGTTTTTACGTGCATCAGAATCTTATTTCGATTTAATTAGAGATTAATTCAGAAAAAAATATGAAAAACGATATTAAAAGCGTGAAAAGTCCTCCAATCTTTTCAGCGTTGAATTATATATATTTTTATGAGTGTTTTTGCCAAAAATTGAGGAAAAATCTTTTTGGTCATTTTTACCATCATGGTGTTTGGCTAAAAACGCGTTCCGGGCCTCGGCTCAATTTTGCATGATTTTTAGCGCCGAGATTATTTTATCAAATCTCAGGTATATTGGTTTTAAGGATTTATTTTAACAAGTACTTAAATCTTGTTTCGATTTAATTAAAAATTAATTCAAAAAATATGAAACAAAAATTTGATTAATTTATTCTCAATAATTTGTTTAGAAAAATTTTAACTTTTCAAAATTAACATTTGACATTATATTGCATAATATGTAACTTAAAATATGTTTCAATCAAAACTCCAACCCTACATGTGGAACACGTGGCAAATTACTAGTTACTTTAAAATAGCTCAACGTTACTATAACAAAATTTTGGATTAGCGTTATAGAAAGTTTGATCATGTTTAAAGTTCGACAGAACTCGTTTTTAAATCGAATTAACGTAATGTGATGATAATAAACTAAGGCAAATTATACAATACACCGGTGGTGGAGTTTAGCATACTATACAAGCGGGTCATGAAGAGTGATATGTGTCCTCTAGGGACTAGATTGAAATATTTAAAACTTAATTAATTAAAAAAATGGACATGTGTCAACTCCACAACCGCTTGTGAAGTCCAAAATTTACACCGCCAATGTATCAAATAATTACCCATAAACTAATAGGAGTAATCTTTTGGGGGTAGTTAAACTATGAACATCGAGAAAATCTTTTGGGGCCAAGTCTAGTAGTCCAAGGACAAACACATTAGTAAAATTGAAGCTTAATTAGGGGGTCGTGATTTACTCGGGTGATAGATAAATTTTTGGAGTTAAGTGAAGTGATAAAGTTGGGGACAGGTGTTATGTAATGTGTGTTGTTTGGGTTTAAGGGACAATGGAAAGTGTCGTAAAGTCACGCAATGGAGGTGAGAAAAATACTCTTTTTTTGTTTCCATTTAATCAGTATTCAGTGCATGTATACACACATTTTATAAGAGGCATACCAAACTGATTATGACTAGTTGAAAGACGAAAAATGGAAAAAAAAAAAAATCATGCAAATATTAACTCTCAACCGACATTAGGCAATGTGTATAATGTTTGAATATCATTGAATGAATGAAGAACAAAGATATATATTGCACAAATAAAGTTAAAAGAATAAATGTTAGACCTTCTTTATTTAGAAAAAAAATAATGTTAGACTTAATCTTTAAAAAAAATGATATATAATACTATAATCCAATAATCCATATATATATTTGTTGCTTTTAAATTAAGATTGAAGCAAATTGGAATGAACTATGATTAACACATGTTCATATTATAAAATTATAATTTGTACATGTGTTAGTTGCATAATTTGTACTCTTTTTGTCCTTTTTGTTTCCATTATTTATTAAAACTTTCAATATAATCTATTACAATTATATACTCCTAAAAAATCAATATAGGTTAATAAAGTGACTCAAGAACAATTCGAGTCGAAAAATATCTTGATGAGAAAGTGTGGGGAATGGAGGCGTGAAGGGCGCATCTAAATTTGTTCAGAAAAAAGCATCCATGAATTATTGAATGGACAATTTTTTTTTTTTTTTTTTTGTAGGGGAACATAAACTGAAGGCCCACAGACAAGTTACAAGAGGGTGGAGCTTCTGTTATGGGTAATATAATGCAGGTTGATAAATTGGCAACATTCGCAAATAATCCAACGGCTGATATCGGATCAGAAAAGATGCGATGGAAAGTCATTATTTGACTTGACCCCATCCGATTCGTCGGGATGGACGGCGTAGATTAGAAAGCCCGTGCAAGATGTTTGTCGCGTGGCGGACATGTGATCATTTCGATCATCAATAAAGTGGGTCCCCCACTGTTTCCTGCTTTTAGCTGACATCCTCTCATCCTTTTGAGCTGGATAAAGTGTCTGTTGTTGGCGACTTGGCGTCCTACGAGTTGCTGATTCAGCATTTTGACTGATCTAAATGCTAAATAAAAAATTCAAAAGAAAATAAAGGAAAAAGTAAACAACATAATTGAATTGCTCTCGTTGAGAGTCGAACTCAAGACCTCCCGCTTACTAAACGGGTGCTCTAACCAACTGAGCTACGAGAGCTTGTTGCCTATGACTTCATAAGAAAACAAGATACTCATTTCTAATTGCAGAAAAGGTTAACATTGGATTGTCTTCGACTTGACCCTTAACCGGGGAAAGAGATTCACCAAATGTTTTGAACTTTTGATAGATGAATACATGGAGTTATTATTGAAAATAAATGCTGGTATGCTCTTATATATATATATATATATATATATTTTTGTGAAAAACAAGCAGAAATTAACAACTAACTATTACGGAAACCACGAGGGAAGGAGACTCCTGTCTCATTAGCTGCCAGCAAAGGCTTCATTCCATCCGGAGGCTTAGGCAACAACTCAAAGTCGTCATCTAATTTACAAGCGGCATTCACAAGCTAGTCAGCATAGAAATTGTCCTATCTATAGGTATGTTGTAGCTTGCAGTTTCAATCTCAGCTCATTAGATGTCTGATATCCACAATAATACCAGCAAGTGGATGAAAATCCACGTCGCCCTGCTTAATCAAATCTAGTGCAACAAGAGCATGTGACTCAAAGATAAATTTCCTATAACCACAATTATTATACATGTATATTAAAAAAAGTTTTTGACTATCCAATTGCTCAAAAGTACTGGTGAATTTTTCCCGATTAATAGTGTTCATAAACTTCTAATGTGATATATCTACAAATCACTTATGAATTGTAAGCGGTCTGATAATGGAAAATATAAATATAATATTATTTATTTTTCCAAAAAAAAAAACAGATTTATATACTACCAGCTAAATGATGTTTGTGTGTAAATATAGAAGCTGGGAAGTGAGAAGTCGACATTTGTTAATTGTTAGTTGATTCAGGGTTGTAGCAGATGCAGATCACATGCGACTGGAAGTGGGACTATGGGAGACGTGAAATTTGGGCTGAGCTTATATTAAAGCTCCATGTAGCCATACCATATTACAGCCCTCTTTGGGATTGGGACCCTTTGATAGCTACTGTTTGAATGGAATGGATTACATTTCACGTGTCCTGAATTCAGAATTGCTCATACTATAGTCTTGGATTAAATTTGATAGATTTTTCTTTGGCAGAAAAAAAAAATGATAGATTTAGATATAGATTCCATTTCACCAAAAAGGGTAAAAAATTTTATTGTTGCCAATGATTCTATCTATTTTGGCAGGTTTTAGTCTCTCTCGTTGAAAGGATTTTCATTTTCTTTTGTTGAGAAGCTATTTATAACAGCATCAGTCCACATTACCCTCTTTTTTTAGCCAAACAACATAATTTGAACAATTGGGTTTCAGAAAGTACAATGATTGTATTTTAAAACAAGTTTAGTACACTAATTTTCAGATTAGATGGATTTGTGTTGCTTCTTTTTTCATGTTAATGGTAAGTAAATCCTGTGTTAAAAAATGATGGGTGGCAATTGAACTATTCAAGTTTTGCTTTGTTGATATACAGGCAAAGTTCAATATGGTCCCGCGTGGTGGCGTGGTCCAGTCCTTAAGGCCCAATAGCCAATATGGTGCATAGCTTCAAGTGATCAGTTGTTGTATTATTAGGGCCTGGTTGGAGCCTGACTGGAACAACAAATTGAGCCTTCTTTTCTGGAAAATTAGGAGAGGTCAGCAGTCAGCAGTGCAGTGCATGATAGCTCCTCCATTAACTAATTACCAATTGAAGATTAACATGTTTATCATCTATATCACGTGTTAGGCATCATTCAGAAAATGTCATCTTATAATTATTATTATCGCCATAATAATTAAGTATGATCATCCATGGCAACATAAACTTGAACAGGAACGATCTCCACTTCAATGGAAGATGAGAGCAATTAATATATGAAATTTGTACAATAAAAAGCAAGGCAACTAAAAGATGCTCTATTATTGAATCCACAAGCTTTATCCATGATTAGTAGCCAAAAATCAAGGGTTACCTAACTGCTGTATAATCAAGTCTGATAAGACAAAAAGGTAAAACAAAACAGGAGAAAATTAAATGAATAACATATATGTCAGATGTGAAACAATGTTCTCTAGCAGCTATAGTAATTAATTAGGTGCCAAAACCCATGATTATTTGTGGTAAATTGTGGCCCCTGTCATTGATTAATTACTTCCCATCTTCACAAATTTCATAACCCATATCTCTTTGTTTGAAGGATCTAATCTAACATGTCTTCTGCTTTTGCCATCTTCTTAGTCACTGTTGTATTCAAAGCAGCAAGTAGTCTTTATCAGTTTATGTTGTTTCTGAAACATTGGGTTGTTAGGAATTGAAGTCATTGGAATTCTTTGTTTGGGATTTGGGATAAGGCTGTTTGAGCCAATCTGATTTATATATGTGTTAAAATATTCTTAGGTTCATAGTCAAGGGAGACTTTAAATCATAATCAGATGAGGACCAGCCACCAGTTTGAATCCAATTATGGGTTGGGTGTCATGAGCTGGGCTGCTGCCTGCTGGGGCAATTGGGGGTCTACCCCCACCCCCACAAAAAAGAAGCCTTATAAATATATATGTGCCACCTAAAATCATTTCATTTCTCATGTCACTGCCCTATGAATCTGCCATCTTTCTTTTGGGACTACTCTGCTTTAATTCTCAACTTTTTTCTATATTCTTCCTTTTGGGCAGAATTGGCATGCTCATAAGCAAAGCAGAAGCAGTGATGGTTACCTTACATACGATATGAACATCAGAATAAAAAGTTGATGTTTCTTTTACTTCTGGAAATCTCTTCTTTTTCTAATATATTTAGTACTCAATCTTGCAGGGAAGACATTGCATCTTATAGTTGAAAACAAGGGGTGAAACTGAAAGATATGAAAAAGTAAGATCAGAGATTTCCAAAGGAAAAGCATTATGATATAATATAAACAAGTTTAGTTAAAGGAAGATCAACCCAACTTTTGTACTTGATTGCCCAACAAGCAATTCTTACAGCTTAACTTAGTTACCACTAGTATTTTATTAGTGAAAGTAAGGGTGGATTAGGAAAAACAATAATCCATCTTTTTTAAATCTTTTACATGATAAAAAAAGGTGGATCTGATGGGTGCTTTGTCCTCAAATTAGCACACATGGAACATCAAAGTATTATTACAAATTAGAAGATCATTAACTTACATAATTAGTGCTAATTGAAAACTAGCAAAAAGAGAGTAACAATAAAAGAAAAAGAGAGGGGAAAGAAAAGAGAAAGCACATCTGGTTTGGAGTTATTAAATACTTAGTAAAAAAGTAAGATGCACATGAACATTAATTTGATTTGTTTAATCTATATAAATCCTAATGATATCCTAATTGGCTTTGTCCTTAATCACATCCATTCCCATCTCAGTTGGGTCTGTTGCTTGAACTTCATAGTGGATTCCATCTAGCACTCTCCTCAGCCCATCTTTGGATGTTGCGTACAACATTTTTGCTCTAATTCTTGATGCCGTTGGAGACCTAAATTCCAAAAGAATATTACTATTAATTACCACATGATTTAATTATCTCTAATTAAACAAGACAAGATGGGCCATCAAATTTAATTACAGTGGTTGTCATGCAATTTCGTTAAGATAAAAAAGAGAAAGAATGAAAAAAGGTAGAGTGTTTGGTGATCAATCTTAATTGCATATATATATTGGACTAAGCTACCAAATCAATATAGTACTATATTTTAATTAGCAATTATTATAAATTAAAATATATATTTCTAAAGCATAGAGATGCTTAGATTCCAAATGTATCTAATGTAAAAATTATTATTGATCTAAAAATATACTTATTCCAATCTCAATTATTTGCAAATTATTAAACCACTTGAGAAAATAATACAGTACTAATTATTATCCAATATATACCATGTTGCCCTTGTATACATAATTAGGTGATGATGTTAGAAGGGACACAATGGTCAATTCGTGTAGTAGAAGGAATATATACTCCGTTTATAGTAAGCAATAGTATTAAAAATGTCAAGTACGTACGTATACTAATTAAAGAAAGTATTATAGGGAAGAAAAAAAGCAGAGGACGGACCATGCAATGAAGAAGATCTTGCTTTTCCGGCAATTATCGACGGTGACAAAATCGAAATCAAAGACAGCATATCGGCAGTCATCGGTGGGCAAAGAAGCAGCAAGATCGTCGTAGCTTTCGCCGGGGCCACCCACCTTATCGACGGTGACCAGCCGTGATTTCTCCTCGATCTTGAACACTATGTATCTATGAACTTTCTTCCATTTCATCTCCATGAATGAGTTCTTGCACTCATCAGTTACCCACATCCCAGTGGTAGCCTATAATTAGATAAACCCAAATAAACTGGATTATTATTATGAAAAAAGTAATAAAAACTTAAAAGAAAAATGAAAAGAAAATAAATATTTCTTGATGTACCATCTTGAAAGCCATCGCCATTGTTGAATTGTTTTGTGTGAGCTCAGTTTGTATTTGATTGCAGAAAACTTGAAAGCGAAGGTGGTGAGGAATGAGAGTGGCAATGGGCTTTATATAAAGAAAGAGTTTTGGAAATGCCACTAAAGTTCAGTAATAATTACAACTCAATCTGGACTCTCTATTTGTTTTGTAGACTCAACAGCTTTGCTTTGAAGACCAAATTGCCCTTTTGATTAGTTTTGCTACCATTTCTGGAATATTTGCATTGGAAAGCAGTTATGTTATTTTAGCAATATATTTATATATTATATTATCCAAGTCAATTTATTGAAAGTTATTAGACTATTTGATGGTAATATACCAATAAAAGTTAGTAATGATAAAAAGAACTTAATATTTATTTAGTAATCTCTCGATTCAAGGATTAAATGAAGAAAAAATATTAGAGAGTTTTTCTCATATGAGATCCGATGTATTCGAATAAGTCTATACCTAATAAAATTATGCACATAGGACATTTTTTTTTTGGCAATAACTAGATATAGGACATTAATTTATAGTACCAAATTAAAGATAATTGTTCAATGATATATTCTTATCAATTAGAATTAACTTTGATGAATGTGATTATTAATATATTATTATAATAATAATAATAGAATACTGAAAACTTGGTACAACTCAACCATATATATATAGATGTCTCATTATCTTCCTTCAACAAAAAAAAAAGTCTTATATATCTAATTTATTATTAGCCTAATACAAGGCTTAATGATTTTGTTAGACAATGGAGAAAAGTTTGCCAAGACAGTAAAAAAGAAAAGAAATTCAATGATTGTGAATATGGGATGTTCTACCAAAAAAAAAAGAAAATGGGATGAATTATTCCGCTAATAGTGAAGTACTGTGAGCATCAAGAAAAATATAGAGAAACATCCAAACCCATTAAAAGTTAGTACTAAAACTCAGCAATAAATATGAACCATATTCTTTCTTCATCATCAATGAATTAGTATGGCCCTACATTAATTAACTAATGCTCTGTTCTCTGTATTTAATTAGTGTAAATTTACCTTTTCTTTGTATAAAGACACTAAATTAAGAGGTAACTTAATTAAGGTCCTATCCTATTGCCGTTATAAGTAAACCTTTTCAGTTACATTATGCCCAAAAACATTGCTAAGCCAAAAATTAATTAGCTTACATATATGGATACTCTATTTAAAATTTCCAAACAAACAGGTGGACCTGTTTCTTTGTTATTTCAGCTTCTTCCCAATGTTGAAAACAGAAGTGTTTAGTACTTCTGTTTCAATTTACCCCATGTTCTGTTCCTTAATTAAATTAACTTACCACCCTCAAAATTAGATTAACTTACCAATGTGGCAATGCCAAATGGCTAAAAAACAAGCTCTATGGTGAACCTAATTAGAACCCAATAAGTCAATGAATAACCATAATAATGTTCATTCATGAAGAGATATATAAAAAAATATAGTATCTGGCAATCTGGTATGGGTAAGAAGCAAAATAAAAATCAGTGGGCTATAGCTGCAAAGGGCATGTTGATCAACTTACAAATTGAACGTATGGATACAGGCACAAAAAAGGATAAAAATACAAAAATTCTCCTTTTGTTTATGTTGAAAAGGAGAGCATGTTCTTTCTAACTGAGAAAAGTCTAGCAATGGAACATAACCCAAGTAGAAAAATACGGTGGTCCCATCTCGGATCGCACACCCACAAATCCCACCCTATCCCCATTCTTTTCTATCTTTGTGTTCCTCAAAAGGGTTCTTTGCGTGAAAGCAAAGGAGCCAAAAATATGGATTCATCACCTTGTGGAAAAAACAACAGTGAAGAATGAATTAAGACAACGTTAAACCGGTCAAACAAATGTAAAAAAAGAAATAAGAAAAAAGAAAAGAAGTTGAATGGAGAAAATAAGTGAGGAGAGTTTTTCTCTATCTAGAGTCTGACATGATTCGATTTCAGATTAATCGGGTTTCAATATGATTAGTGGATATAAAAGGCTCGACAAGGGTGAGAATATAAATTCGATCCCTTGTAATTGCATTTGTTAGGATGATTTTATAACCTTTCAAGTTTTACACTCAGGGTCCGAGAGGGATTAGTCTTGATCAATAAAGCTTAGGATAACCTTGATCAAACCTAAACAAAAAATAATAAAATGAAAAAGAAGCTTTATTATTGATAGAAGAAATGAATGAATGCATTATCCAAAGCCAATTGGGCATTGCATGTAGCTCCAATCACCGCAAAACTGTGTAGGTTCTTTACACCCCAAACTTGTTATTATATTGATTAATATAGAATTTTGACGCCTACCAATACCATTCCAAGATTTGGTAATCCCAAGGCTCGAGTTGTTCCACAAAATTGTTAAGAATGTGTAGGGCGATTGGGGCAACAGCCGAACAATCATTTTTCATAAAATAGTGTTTTCGATAAGAGATAAAGATGATTTTGATACGAGTTGAAGGATATAGGTACAAACGCTAAAACCCAGAAGAATTTTTTGTTGAGGAAGAAATGGACGTGGATGGGGAGACATAACCACCATGTGGGTGGGTCTCCACTGATTTGGAAAACAGAAAACTATTTCTCTTATTTTAGGCCATTGCCATTTGCCATTGTCCCACCAACCTTTTTTTTTTCTTCTTCATCGTAATGTGAATCAAAGTCGAGTCTGATTAAACGTGTATAGAAATAGAATTCGATGGGAAATTTTAGTAGTGGGTTTTTGGTGGAATGGGCTTGTTTTAAGGGAAGAGGTTCGAGTTTTGACCCCACGAATCTCACCGGTTAGTGATCAGCTTCTTCTTAATGGAAGTTACTGCTTGAATAGTTGTATTTTGATGGTGCAGCTTAATCTGCCTCATATTAGTCATGGAGATTGCTTGTCTGGCTGCTTGATTTATAGCCACTCTTGAAAAGAAATGATGGCCCAGCTGTTGTGGATTACTGACTGATGACTAAGCAGTTAATTACAAACAAGGTGCCCTAATCTAGAACTAACTTAAAACTGAGGACCAGAAAGATCAATAATTTGATATCATCTCTTCTTCACCAATTTGACGAATATAATTTGAAGCATATAAAACGTGTTAGCTTTTCTTGTTTTTGTGTATGCCAAAAAGTCTTTATGGGCCAGAACAAGCTTAAAACTACACAAATTTCAGAAACCCACCATTTATTCTGATTTCTCTAGAACAATTATGAAATTGGGCTTTTGCATGTTTTTTTCAAGGAACAAATTGTTGGGCTTGCATATTAAATTAAGCTCGTTCTTTACCTACACATTATCCGCGGGTCTGGCGGTCTGCCCACTACGGATTTGATCATCTAAAGCTATAAAATATGAAGGCAGGTCTTAACGGGCAAATTGTAATTAGGCTTCTAATCATCAAACACCAAACAAATCCTGCTTTTCCCATTGGATCAAATAAGAATTGGGACATGAATAACACTTTAATAATCCCATACTCACATATAAATAATAGATCTTTAAGGATCTCTAAACAGGAAGAAAAAAAAGTACAACCTAATCCACCAGCACAGTTTCAACAAACTCCTCTAGTGTCTGTTTTGCGTTCAGAGAAACAGAAGACTTTACTTGGTTAGAAATCGGCTGACACATCAACCACTCCCGAAGGTAGATTAGGATTCTGCAATTTAAGTGTTTGCTTTCAAGAGCAGTCCCCTAGATCCTCATTTTTCCTCTTTTGGCTGCTGCTCATCTTCATTCTTCTTTTCTTGTGACTATTATAGCAAGTAAAAGAAAACAACACATCAGTAACAACCATAGTAGCAATCTAACATGTCACTAACACAAAGCAGCAAGTTTCAGATCAAAAGTTGATTTCTTTTCCTAAAAAACGTGAGATTCACATATCAGCTCTTATTAAAAGGTAACCATTTAACAGAAAATTGGTTTAGTAAACACACCTCAGATTGGCCTGGCAAAGATGCAAGCAAATCTTTAACATTGGGATCATTTGGGTCAACTCCTGGAAGCTGTAAAAATAATAATCCATCAGAATGCATATAAAATGAGCAGTAACCAATGATTTATGGGTCTAAGCAAGGAAAATCCTAAATCAACTTACCGATGAAAGGATGGATGACATAAAAGACTGATCTCCCAAAACCTTGCTAACGTCTGTCTGGCCTGATGAATCTTTTGAACTCTCCTGCATGGACATCTGAAGTGCTGCATGCAAGAAAAGACATCATTTTGTATTTAGTTTAGAAGCGGATGGATATTGATGCATGCATTGGGCTAATTTATATGTATCAATGAATAGGACTTCAGAGTCAAGCATCTTAAACTATTAAAAATCCAATGCAAACCAATACAAGGACAAATGCCAACACCCTAATGCTATGATAACCAAAACAACAACAGGACATACCCAAGGCTAATTCCTGGTCGTCATTAGTTGCCTCAGACATCTCAGCATCAGCCGCAGAAGAATCTGATCCTGGGATATTCATTGATAATGCAAGGGCCTGCTTTAGCAAAGCATCATCCTCATCCTGACACAACATCAGTTGTCCAAAGCCAATTAGAAATTTAAGTTGTACAATTCAATGTTAACAAAACGAATGTTAAAGATATATTGAGTTCAATATAAGACTAACCATTGGATCAGCTGCTTTTTCAGTTGTGGTCGTAGTTGCATTCTGTGAATCGGACTGTGGTTGCGCTTCTTCACCTTTTTCTTGTTTAGAGGCTTCCTCGGCGGCCCTCTTGGCAGCAGCTTCTTGCCTTGCTCTCTCCTCTTCCATGGAAACCCTGAGGGCAAGAGCCAGCTCTGGATCTATATTTGGATCAACGCCAAAATCAAAGTCAGAACTACCAGCAGCGGCTGCAGCAGCTGCTGCTGCAGCAAAGCCACTTCCTCCCTCCCCGTCTCCAGTGAACACAGGTGTGCTGGCATAGGAATGAAAAAGTTATACATTTGCACAATCACTATTAAGCAAGCAATATCATCTAAGAAATATGAGTCCATACTTCTAATTTAAATGTATATTTTTTAAGAAATCAAATGCTAATGAAAAACAAAGAATCAGAAGGAGGATATAGTTTTTTTACCTGATAAGCACATCAGAAAGTGCATTTTGACCAGCAGGAACATGAACTATGTGACTAGTGTCATTATTATTAACAGCTGCAAGAAGAGCCTCCAACTTTTCTGGCTTTCCATCTTCATCCTCACCAAAATCAACAATATCAAGAGCTACACTATTCTTTTTCAGTTTCTTCCCAATCATCTCCAATGTCTTCTTCTCATACTTAATAGGACTGGCAGCAAAAAGCATAATGAAGAAAAGGTTATACTATCTGAATTGAAGTAAGCAAGAAAACTGAAAGGCCAACAAAATTTACCTTCCAGCAAAAACTATAATCCTTTGCTGCTGATTTTTGTTTTGTCTATGCTTTAGAGCCAACTGAGCAATCTGAATTCCAGCTGCTAGGTTCATCTCACCGCCCATTTCAAGACCTGTGTTGTACAAAGAAGAAGAAGATGATGGTTATTATGGGGAAAGGGAAACAGGAGGGAAGATTACCTTTGATTCAGAAATACTAGCAGAAAAGGAAGACTAACTATAAATCCTATGATGCGCTTGCATAGAATGAAAAAGCATACTAAACGTAACTGCTGAACTCAATCAGCATCCCTCCAGTTCTAAAGCAAATGAAAGTTCTTTTGTGGATATTGGAAAACATGTACTCATGTTGAACCACATGCTTGCCCAGAAATAATAACAAATTTCTATCCTAATGTACATATATTATCCAATTGTAAAGCCATAAAACGATTAATACCACTTTTTTGTTCAACATATCAGAAACATTTTATTTTTCATTCCCAACATACTATCACACATCAAGTAAATATAAAATTTTCCATTAACCACACCTACACAAAAATGCATTCATTGAGCTTTAGTTAATCTGGCTTACAACAACATAGTTGACAATAGACCACAATAAATTCCAATATAGTTCACCATAGGCATGTGCGTTAACACCAATAGGTCATATAACCCATATTTAACTTGCGTAATCCAAGCCTAAATAAACTTAATCCTTGAATATTACAAGAAAGAAATTGATCCTGAATGACAGAGAAAAAATAGGTAAATTAAACATACCGTGCATGCAAGACAAGATTTTTCCGAGATCACTGGTAGGAGTAGCCAATACACGCACTCCTTTGCCTGCCATGGTCAAAATCCCGACTGTATTCTCCGGATTGGACTGCCATAAGTTAATTCATTAAAAAAAATCAATTTCTAGATTCCATTATGAAAAAAGTGAAAGAAAAAAAGAAACCCTAGAGTTATAAACAAGATTGACTGGATAGATTAAGGTAGAAGCAGTAATGACCTGGGTTTTAGCTCCACAAATAAGACTAACAGCGTCAGCTTGGGCTTGAAATCGAGACGGATTATAATCGCCGTTTCGCATCCATTCCGAGTTATCAACGCATATCATAGTCGCCTGATCGATTGATTTAAGAGGAAAAAAAACGATTTGATTAAAATTGAAATCCATAAAACCCTAATTTGGGGAAAGTAAAAGAGTAAAGTAATCGACGATTGAAGAAGCAGATTAAGGAAGAATCGTTGGCATTGCTTACCTCGAGAACCATGGTTGCGAATTCTAAACGATGACAAAGAAGTAGGCTTGGAAGAGAAGAAAAGAAGAAATCTAGTAGTAGAAATTTTTAAGTCTGATCGGTTTGCTGTGGGGATTTAAATACCCGGCTTTTAAGTTTTTTAACTTTTCTATTTACCCGATTTGCCCCTCCTCTACTTGTTGGGCTGTTGCTTTATTTTTTGTCTTTGGTAATTAGTATCCAAATTCCAAATACAATTTGGATTTTGTACCAAAAAAAAATCGGTTTAATTCTAATTGTTTATTGAAAAAATTAAAAATAGTCCATAAAAAGGGGGAAAAGGCAATGGAGATTTATTAATTTTAATTTAATTTCTCAAATATGGGGACTGTACTCTTAATGATGCTTTAAAATTACACCCATAAAACATTGAAGATAAAGAAATATATACTCTTTTATAATTCAATGTTAATATTGGTAATTTACCAACACTTATCGATGCCCCTCATACAAAGAGTTTTCGAGTCTTGTGAATTGAGAAATAAGCTACTCCATTACTTGATAATTAGCTCTTTATTGAACATTGAACAAGCCTCAAAAGTGTACACTGCAACAATTGAATCTGATGGTATGCACAATTTGCCAATAGGCAACAACAACCTCATACAGAAATCAGATGACAAATCAACAACTCCACATTATTGAGTTTACAGGCATAATCTTTATACACCAAGAGTTCTTGAAGGATAGGATGCTCTACTGTTCCTACTGATGGGTAAATGAACATAAACCTCATGAACCTCCTGCTTATAGACTTCTCCTCTATCTCTATCAATTGCGTAGCAGACGTACACAGTGTCGATCACATTGTCCAACACATGAACAAAAAAAGCCAACACTATGATCAGCAGCAACCATGCAAGAGCAGCAACTATGTATGCAGCATCCCCTAGATTGCTAGCACCCTTTAAGATGGCCCAGACCTGCATATGCATATTCAATTATCAGGAAATTGTCAAGTAATTCAAAATAAAGAAAGGAAGGAATAACCAGCGCAGCAGATCATTTTATGTAGTGATGAGAGACTCACGATAATTGCATAAATTGCTGAGAGGACAAATATAACTCCTGCTAACAAACGAGTTGAGATAGTCTCCACAAAAACAGCAGAGAGGAGGTTACGTCTTAGAAGCTCATATGTCATCCTTGCAGATGTGCAGTAAGCTTCACCAGTTATTGCTGCAAAGTTTATAGTGAACTTGTTAAGAAATTCTATTGCAGACAGTAGGGTATTAACACAACACCGCAGGACAAGGTGGACCATCCCAGGAACATCTTCTTCATGTCTCGCACTATCAACGGCAGCACGGACCACTCGAACAGCACAAATAAGTAATCCAGATAGACATACGGTGCCTGAAGAAGGACCAAATGCGTTTCTGCAAGTGTAAGAGTAACATGTTATAACCACTGAAGATTTTCTAGTCACTCTAACTGCTTTAAATCAACTGATATGAGTGATGCCTTGAAATGTTTTGACTTTCACAGTTGCAGATATTTCATTAAGATATTCTTCGTAAATCATCCTATCAACATATCATACTCTTTGAACCAGTAAAGGGTTTGATTGAAGTAGCTAATGATATGTGGTAGGCAGGAAAGCGATATGCTGCCTAATCTCAATTAAAAGAACCTAATAAGACAGCAACCCAGGTAAACATCCTGTCTTCAAACATTGCAACTTCATCACAATAACAAGAGAAGTTACCTTTTTCATGCCAACCTAACCCATTACAGAGACACACAAAGGACCGTATGGATTTTGAATACAAAGTTAAAGTTCATCACAAGAAACATAACAAAGAAGCATTAATGGAGGAGCATGCTCTCAGACAGGTAGACATCATATATTCATGCATTCTTCTCTCCCTATTAGTATATAATATAGAAAGTAGAAACCATGTTAGACATAAATGACAATGCCCAACAACAGAGAATTGCAAGGACAGTGAGTGATCTTCAATACTTCAGTATAAATAAATTACTAATGAAGCTAAAAACATACCTATATCAATGTTATTAACTATGTATCATCACTCATACAGTAAGCTGATCACCAAAATTAGAATCTTTCACAATAAATCAATATGATCTAGTATTCAAACTTTAACCAGAATCATAAATAAATCCATTGCAAGGTTAGTTTGAGCTACTCTTACAGAAAAGTGAAAAGCCGTGTGTATTAGTGCATCAAAGTGCAAAATAGTGCATAGAAAGATTGAAAATGGTTATGAATTCACCTCAAAGAACTTCTTATACTCCGCTTAGGTTTGGACTCATCTTTGCAGAAGTACCACTGTGCAATAGTGCCACTGATCACATAAACCTGAGCTTCCACCATTGTAGTCAACGACCACAACATTGTCAAAATCGCCAATGTGAAATAAGCAGGAACCCAGCTATCTTGTTTCCAAACACAAGTATACTCCCCATTCGATTCTTTAGCCACAATTTTCCCATTATATCTAGCAAACACCAAGAACACAACAATTGGTGCATAGTAAATCACTAATCCACCGGTCAACGACGGTATGACCAAAAACAATGCTAAATTCTTCGAAAGTGCATCTGAAGCAACCCCGATGATCCTTATAGTCAACTCGATCCGATGCCAATTAGCCACGATGATCCAAATAATAATCCCAATTATTGCTAAAACAAAAACAAGCACCAGAATTCTATAAACCAAAGGGAAAGCGTCACTACAGGAAGAAGTCAAAGTACAAGCAACAAACCAATAAACATCGAAGAAAATCGGCATGATTACAAAGAAAGGAAGCAAAGCATAAACGATCTGTTTTGTGTAATGTTTGAGCAGTAAAAGCAAAAGAAAACAAATGGGTACACTTAGAACTAAAGTTGAGACAAGGGTCCATACTAAATCTGACCAAAAACCCGAACTCGACAAAGAAAAGAGTGAAGTATCAAAAACCCAACTAGAATTCGACACAAAGGAAGAGTCTTTAACACAAGAAGTGGAATTAGAATTGTAGGAGAAACTTGAAATGTTGGAGTAATTGGTGTTCCGATGGAAGATAGAGAAAATACCCAAACCGAAGGTGCAGATGACTAAGAGAAGGAAGAGGATGAGAAAAGGAAGGTCTTTGAAGGGTCTGGGTCCGTAATTGAAAGAGATCTGGAGGAATTGGGTAGGGTCGGGCTCAGACGGGTCGGGTTGAGCTGGTTCTTCAATTGGATGAGATAGGTAGTTGGAGCTGGTGGTTGGCTTGGAAAGGAGAGGTTCAGTAGGTAAAGAGGAGTCGTGGAGAGATATGGGTTTTGAAGTGTTGGCTTCATCTTCCGTGCTGCCCATTGCAGCGACGAACTCGAGAGTAGAGAAGAAACAACGATGGAAGAAGAAAATGTCTTTCGAGACAGAACTCTGATTTGATAGAAGAGAATATTAAGATTGTTTTTTTTTTTTTTTTACTTTTTGGATTTAATTATTTAATTTTTTTGGCTTTGTTTGACTGTTTGTTTAGTGAAAAACCAAACCCAGAGTTGGGACGAGGAAGAAGAAGAAGATGGGCGGCTTTGTTGCAATGGTGGAAGTTGGAAGATAGGAATGCCACGTTTTACTTGTTTTTGCTCGTCTTTCACCCAAAAAAAAAATATATCGTTGAAAAAAAATTAAGATTGATTTGGAAATATTTATAAATCAGTAATGAGTTTTGAAAATGATACTTCGGCATATTTACTTGAGCACAATTGCACATACAGTTAACATTTTCCCCAAAACTAAAAAAAGAAGTGCATCAAAATAAATTAGAACTGAAACATTTAAATATGGAAAAAATTGATTAAAAACAGAATGAGAATAGAAACATTCATTGGGATTTACTATTACTTGAAACTGTTTGTGTTAATAACAGTTGCAAAATATAATAGCAGAAGGAAGGACAAGAAAAAGGCAAGCTACAGTATTTTCATTTTTCAAGTGAAGGCTAACACTCTTGGTCTTCGATCTAATATTCCTGCCAGTAATTCATGTTGGAAAATTATACAAGGGAGCAAAATAATATAGAAACAAATCAGCAAAATCAAAACACAAAATTCTGTAGTTAATAATATAACTAGGAGCTTCATTTTTCCTCATCCCATTTGCTTTTTGGTATCTCTCCAGAGTCAGCAATTATGACCTTCTTTCTAGGTTTCCCGCTGTAAGTCCCGGCACCACCTTCAATCATATACACTATGTCCATGCCTTGAATAACCTTACCAAAAACAACATGCTCTCCATCCAACCTGTAAAGATCGTATAGCCAATATAATTTTGAGTCATTTGATTAACAGCTCATTTCTGTAATGATAAACCCATTATTAAAGTACAATATAAACCAAACATGCAGTTACTACTCTTTTATAGGCAATGGATTTCTAATTCATTGTCCGGATTATGGGTAAAGGAATATAGCTAAACATATTCAAATTAGCATCCACAAAGCCAGCTTAGTCAGATTATTTAAAACATAGAATAAGCATGACATCTTGATGAAGTTGTAATAGGTCTCTCATTGGCTCTCCGCACCCAAGAGTTTTTAGTTTTACAAACAAATTCTTCCTGCTGTAACCTATATTTTAACATGCCATAACCACATAGCTTACCAGCTGGCTTTGACAGTGGTGATAAAAAACTGTGAGCCATTAGAGTCAGGTCCTGTATTAGCCATGGAAACTACACCTGCAAAAGGATTTAAGAAAGAATCAACTGAATATTCAAGAAAATTTAAAAATTAAGGACCTTGACAACCAACAAAATGTTAACATTCAAGTTCACAAAGCATCTGTAAAAGCGCACCTGCGTGTGAATGTTTTATCTTAAAGTTCTCATCAGGAAAGGTGCCACCATATATAGACTCACTTCCCCTTCCATCACCATGAATTATATCACCGCCTTGAGCGACAAATCCAGGTACTATACGATGGAATGGTGTCCCCTTATAGTGCAGGGCTTTTCCACTGGCACCCTTGCCCTTTTCTCCTGTATTTTGGAGGCAAATTTAAGCATTTCTATCATGAAGTCTTAAACTGCCTATCAATATTATTTGGTATGGAATTGTCTATAAGTACAAAACAAACAAGAAGATAAAACTGAAGTACCTGTACACAAAGCCCTAAAATTTTCTGCAAACAACAAAAAGCGGCATTAGGCAAGTATTCAACAATTGTAGGACAAGTTATACTACACTAACAAGAAAATAAGTGACTGAAGAAAGAAAAAAATACATCTAAATCGGCGTAGAAGGTAAGCTTTTCTGGCACATCATGACAAAGCCAAGAATCAAATTGTACATGGCAATGGCAATGGCTTCAAGAAACTATGCTTCAAAACTAAAAATATTGACACAGAAGATCTAAGACATACCAACAGTTTTTGGTACAACTTCGCCATACAATCCGATAACGATTCTACCTGCAGTTCACAAATTGTAGCACTCTAAGCTAAAAAGGACAAGTAAATTTCTTCCCATTAATGATCATTTAGGAAAAACAAGAAGTCATACCTACACGCTGACCATCAATATCAACATCCAAGTAAACTCTGTGGGTGATTTCATGTTCCTCTTCTACAATCTTCTCCTCCTCCTAAGCAACAAATTAGAAAGAATAATTAATAAACTAACTATTGTAGAATTAACCTATCTACCTTAAAAGAGCGAGGCAAAATCAGATAAACAACATCAATGGAGACTTCAATTGAATCTCATCATTGTCCCCACAAAGCACATTTAGAATTAATGAATTAGAACCAAATATTTATATAGCCCTTTTCACTTAAAAGTTACTATAAACAAGAAAAACCCTGCAGGTTGTAAAAGGACACTTCCACTTCAACATATATTCATTCCATTGAAGAGCATAATATATCAGAAACAAGCTTTCACCATAACTTCTTAATTCTGAATTAACCATTTTAAACAGAAATCCATATATGAGTCTATGAAAAAACAGATCATAAAAACCAAAACGAAACGAAACCCATCAATCCAATGAGAGTAAATTGAAAACCCAGAATCTATCTACTGTAAAAAAAATGCTAATGATAAATTAAAATAATCCAAATTCAGATCCAAAGACTACATATTTTGACAGGTCGAAGAAATGGGTATTAAGAAAAGAGAAGAAATGTACCCGTTTTGTGGTGGATAAAGCGAAAATGACGAAAATTGAGAGGACAACGAAGAGAAGAAGGCACCGAGGCTGTACCAAAATCGAGATCTCTCGACGCATCTTTTCGTTTTGCTTTTTTCTTTCGCCGTAATTGTTAACAGAAACGCTGTATTTGACTTTCCATTGGAAGTGGAAAGACGAGAGAGAAGGGAAAAAATTGCAGATTTTCTTCTCTGAACACAACACAATCACTCTCTCAAGTCACCCAATGTAGAAGACTGAAGAGCTCTGCCACCGTTTTTTGTTTTAGTTTTACTAATTACTAAATTCAAAGCATATTTTAGTGAAGATCTTTTTATTACTGTTTACTTTAACTGAATTAGTAGATTAATCTATCATTATGACTTAAGAGCATATTATTGGGAGTAATTAGCTATCACAACAGCCAACCACGTGGCGCACGTGCAAGAGAAGAAAAGCCCATTCTCATTATTACAAGCCTGGGCTGAGTTCTTTAGCTGTCTAATGAACAATAGGTCCATCCATACCATTCTTTTTTCTTTTTTTTATCACACCCGGGTTTTTTTTTTTTATCACACCCGGTATCCAAGGCTTTGCCTTGACTAATCCAGATCCGACCCGCGTCGCGCACCTGGTTATAGTGGGTGAGTCTCCCAACGGGGCAGCTGCGTACGCAAGGTCTCGAACCTGAGACCTGCTTAAGCTGGAATAAGTCGCTTACCACTTGATCCAACCCCTTGTTGGTCATCCATACCATTCAACAGAATGGTTTTTCATTCTTATTAATTTCCTAAAATCATTTGAAATTTTAGATTGAAAATTTAGCTGCTACAATTAAAGTTAAAAAAGCTTTTCTCAAATCATAAAACAAGGCTTGCTAAATTTAGAAATCTAATTCCATGTTCTTTATCCAACCTTGGAAGGCCTGTAAACATGAATAAAAATGAATAGAGGCATCCCTGCCATTGCCATATGCTTGCTTTACTTATCAAGAAAACCAAGAAAAGAGATTCTTATAAAAATGGGCAAGTTCTAAGAATTTGCACTAAGCACGATCAGTTCAGAAATTGTGGCCTAGTAGAACTATAGAGAGTTTATCTGAATAAGGCAAAGCTTAAAGACAACAGAATTAAGATACTGTTTCTGCAATAAGCTAAAGAGGCAAAGCTTCAGAATTCAGATATTAAGCTTATATGTCATACAAATATAAAGCTATCTTCTACCTCCTTTGATTGGTTAACTAATTACAAGTTAGTCGGATAATTAATTAATGAATGCAAGAATACTAAAGATCTAATTACAAACATAATCTTAGATTATACCCACACACATACAAACATAAAGTACCAGTAATTTCCATGTGAATGCAGCTCTCCCAAAAAAACACAGATGACATTGATTCAATGGAAGATTTCTAGTTATATAACAAGCAAACATTACAAAATCATAGTAGTACTTAGATAAGACTTTTGTAAATTGTCTTGATGAAGCACACTTTACAAAACATCATACTCTACCTAGTTAAGGTGCAAATACTTTTACAAGTTAAAGAGCATAGCTTCAGAATATAAGCACATATGTCAGATCCACAATATTAACATTCTCCTAGCTCAAGAGGAACACAATAACATACTCTACCAGGTTAACTTAGACTGGATGCATTAACAGTGTAGCCAACCTGGATTTACACATCATTCTGGTCCCAAGTTAATTTCTTTCTTTGTTGACTCGCGGAAAAAACCAATTTCACATGCCACCGAGGCCCTAGGGTACTTCAACAAGTTTCCAAGATGAAGACGACGATTTTTCTTCAAACGGGAAGATATTCCAATCTTCATCTGTTTCAAGAACTTGGCATTCCTTAAAAAATATCTTGGCAATGTCCAGGCACAGACATTGAATGAAAGTCTCCTGAAGTTAATAGATTTCAGCCTCATTGACACACACTTTGGAACACTCCCCACCAATGCCCGATCACATTTACCTTGATGCAATTCTACATTGTGATAAACAAGTTGTTCGAGATTATCTGAGTATTCAAGCAAGGCCATGAAGCCATGCCGGTAAACACAGCAACATTGTATATCCAAACGTACCAAATTATGAAACATAGGAAATTTAGCTTTAGGGGGACAAACAGACCAGATTGAGGAGGGAACTAAACAAAGGAACCTAACATTAGCAAACACTTTCAAAAGCTTGAAGAATTGATGTTCATGTAACCATTTAGAAATTATCTTGATCTTTGCTTCAGCCAAATTGGATGCACCTTCTATCAGATAATCAGAATAACCTTCACCTGTAAAATCTATTCTTTCAAGCAAGGGGGCTTTAATCAGTAGCTTGCACCTGGGATCAATGAAACCATCATAAAAAGGACAAGCACAACAGACGACAGTAATTCTCTTTAGTGAAGGCACATTGATGTCAAGAGTAACAATATTATCGTCTAGTGTTCTTACTACTTTTAAGTCCTCAAGAACTGGAGAACTAGAAATTAACCGCCTCAAAGAGTCATCATTTAAATACTTTAATTTCAGTAATTCAAGAATCCTGAGACAAGGGAGATGAATGTTTGCAGGAACATCAAAGTAAATCCTTAAGCCCAACTGAAGGGAAACGAGTGTTTTGCAAGCAAAAAGACGTTCCAACGAGCAAAAGCATAGTATTGGAGAAAAAAAATTGAGACTCAGCTCTTGAACATTACGCCTAACTGCAGCGTTAATCCAAGTCCTTAAAAACCCTTCATCCAATTCTGAAATAAAGCTCCAATCGAAAGAAAACTTACTAATACTTTGTGCTTTGGACATGAGCAATACATTGAACACAAAATTCACAGCCGATGATGCATCACGTATATAATAATTAGGAAAAGTGAAATCGAGAACCGGGACTTGAGTCCATAAATCTACCCATCTCTTAGACAAGACGGTGGTGGCAACAGCGTCTTCGGTTGGAAGAAAAGACAGGATGTGGCAAAGAACCGAGTCCGGTAAGTTACTGATGTGGTCGATGCCGTTTGATAGCTTTACTTCGCAAAAACGAAGAGGGTGCTTGGAGGAGGAGAGTGACTGAAGTGAACTGGCCATTTCTGATTTCTCACACAAACAATTTCACAAACACTTGGTACCCACCTTTAAGAGATGAGAAAGAACTAAAGAGCGAGAGCTAAGTAAAATGGAGAACTCGAGGGAAATTATGCAACGTCACAAAAATACAAAGCACACATTGCTACTTTTAAGGCCCAACAAGGAATTGTTCGTGGATGAACTTGGACTGTTGGGCTGAAAGGGCTAAATGTTGTCAACTTATTAAAGTTCCTGATAATTTTTTTAAAGGAATAAGGATTTTCTCTGTCACAATAGGCCCCGTTCAACAGAAAATTGATTTTTGTTTTCAGGTTTTTTGAACAATTTCCTAAAATATTTGAAATTTTAGATTGAATAACAGTCAAAATAATTTTATCATAACATTAAACAAGGTTTGGGCTTAATGAGCAAAAAGGTCCTTGAACTTACACCGAATCGTAAAATAAGCCCTTGAACTTTTATTTTGGCCAAATAAGCTCCTAAACTCTTAAATAGGTCAAATAAACCCTATTGCCAAGGCTAAATGCTCAAATAAGGACTAAAAGTTTTAAGATTTTCTCAAATAAGGATCAAAATACACAATTCCAACAAATTAGAATACATACTTAGCAAATTTTTACAAATTAGGGAATCCTTAAATGAAAACCAATGCTTCTCATGCATACACGTTAAATTTGATAAAAAATGATATTATCATGTTAATTAAAAATCAAACCCTATTAATCAAAATAAATTCATTAAACGTAATATAATATAAAATTATTGTGTGCTTTTCAATTTATATATATCTCACACACTAGTATTAACTTATATTGTATCCAATTTGTAAAAAAATATTAAGTATGTATTCTAATTTGTTGAGATTGTGTATTTTGATCCTTATTTGAGAAAATCTTGAAACGTTTAGTCCTTATTTGGGTATTTAGCCTTAGCAACAGGGCTTATTTGGATTTTTTTAAGAGTTCAGGGGCTTATTTGGCCAAAATAAAAGTTTAGGGGCTTATTTGACGGTTCAATGTAAGTTCAGGAGCCTTTTTGCTCATTTAGCCACAAGGTTTGTTAACCTAGAAAGCTAATTCCATGTTCATAGTCCAACCTTGAAATTATTGTTAGTTTGTTTAACCCCTAAATTTGCAACAGTCAAGATAGATGCAGAATACCGGATTCTTTTATGAGCCAGTTCTAAGAATTTATAGACACTAAGAGACTTTCAGTTCACTCGGTTTGAGGCCCGAGTCCCGATAAAGCTCATCTCCGGATTAATTGAAGTTCAATATGAGCCAATTCTAAGAATTTATAGGCACTAAGAGACTTTCAGTTCACTCGGTTTGAGGCCCGAGTCCCGACAAAGCTCACCTCCGGATTAATTGAAGTTCAATGTAACTATCGAACACTGAGGATTATAACCCTCCAAAAAAACAGTTCTAGGAATTTATAATAAGCACAAATAAATTCACACACATTTAGCTAGAACTTTGTGGACTAGCAGAGAGTTTGTCTGATTAGCCTAAACAGCAAAGATTCACATATAAAGCCCATATGTATTACATTATGAACTTACTTTTTTTTGGTACATTGGGAATATTACAATAAAGGGGAGAGGGAAAGGGAGGGCAAGGATTTGAACTCCTACTCTCCGGGTGAACTTTTAAGGCCTTGACCACTACGCCAAAACTTCAAGTTCTACATTATACATTATGAACTTACTGCTAGCTCAAGATAAACATATTAGTAATAAACATTCCAAAAGGACTAAAATACTAGAACTCCATAAAGCATTAGCAGTGAGCTTCACAAGTGTATTTCTTCGTTTCTTGAGTCAAAGAAAAAGCCAATCTCACAGGCCATTGAGGCCCTAGGGCACTTCAACAACTTCCGAAAAAGGTGACGCCGCTTCTTCAGACGGAAAGATATCTCAATCTTTACGTGTTTCAAGAACTTGGCGTTCTTCAGAAAATATTTCACAAGTTTCCAGTCACATTCACAGTTATAAACATGTTTGAAGTGAAGTGTTACCAGGTTCATTGACACACACTTTGGAACAGTCTCTACCAGTGCCTGATCACATTTAAGCCTACTACTATGTACCCGGACATTGCAAAACACAAGAATCCTGAGTTTGTCTGAGCATTCAAGCAAGGTTAGCAGGCGAAGCCAAAATTCACAGGCACATCGTATATCCAACTGGACCAAATTAGTAAACACTGGAAATTTAACCTCAGAAGGGAAATTGAACCAGATTGTATTATGGAAAGGAGACAGAGACCTAACGTCCAAACACTTCCAGAAGATCACATAAGTTACGTCCGTCTGCCAGGGGATTGCTGATCTCTACAACTGCTTCAGCCAAGTTGTAGCCATCTTCAAGAAGAAAATACCGATAGTTTTCGTCCTTCAAAACTATTCTTTCAAGCATAGGCGCGTTAATCAATAGCTTGTATGGGGGATCATTCCAAGGAATATAATGAGCACTACGTCTCATCACAGCAATTCTCTTCAAGGAAATGACAATAACTTCAAGAACAAAAAGATTATCACCACATAATCTTTTTACAGTTAAATCCTCAAGAACTGGGCAACCAGAAAGTACCCGCCTCAACGAGTCATCATTTGCATACTTCACTGCCATTAGTTGAAGAATCTTGAGACAAGGGAAACTAACCCCCGTTGCAGGGACATCAACAAAAATCTTATTTTCCAACTTCAGGGAAACGAGTGTTTTGCAAGCGAAAAGACAGCCAGGCAAGTTTATATGTGGCTGTGGTCCTGTGGACACCTGAAGTTGAGACTAAGTTCTTGAACATTACGCCCAACTGCAGTGCTTATCCAAGTCCTTAAATACTTAACATCAAACTCCCACTCAAAGTTCCGATTGAAAGTAAACTTGCTAATGCTTTGAGCTTTAGATATGAGCATGACTTTGCACACGAAATACACAAATGATGAGTTATTACGGCCGTCAATGGTGCGGTAGTGATGTGGGGAATCAAAAACGAATGCAGGGACTTGAGTCCACAAATCTACCCATCTCTTTGACAAGATGCTGGTTGCGAAAGCGTCTTCGGTTGGGAGAAAAGACATTATGTGGCAAAGAACCGAGTCTAATAAGTCACTGATGAGGTCAATGCCGTTTTCATCGCTGGAAATACGACGGTGCTTCGATGGTGGCTGATCCAAATCCACCATTTCGGACGATATGATGCTTTTCACACAAACAATTTCACAAACACTTGGTGCCCTCCTAGGCTGTGAAGTTAGAAGTTCTCACTACTGAATTACTACTTTGAAAATTTGAAAGACACGACGGGCAAGGCACTTGATGGTTCAAGTTCTTATGGTCCAAGATATGGGCCTTTACCTGCTGTTGCCAATGGGCCTTTAGCCCTTAACAGATATATATTAATTAATAATCTGTTAAGACCAAAAAAAAATTAATGAAATTGCCAATGTATTGTCAAAAATTCAAAATCTAATCGAAAATAATTGATTTGGATTTTGGGTTGAAAATATCAGTTTCCCCATGATTTGCAACCAAAACGGATGTTAATCTTATGTCATTACAAAATCATTGAATTGAATAAATTATGTGTTTATTGAATCACATGTTGCATTAGTTTATAATTAAATTCCAAAAGGGACAATATATATGGCTTCGATATGCAGACTTTTTGCCTTTGATTTCTATTTTATGAGTGTGACAAATTAATTAGTTATATTGCACGATATATGCAGCCATTCATAGTCTAAAGGTCTAATGACATTACCTAATATATATATGCATGATTCATGACGGAAACTTAAATATTTTTGAATATTATACTACAAAAGGACTGGATATTTTTATATACTTTTAACAAATATTTTCTTAATACAAGGGACAAACTATATATTCTCGAACGTATGAATAAGTACGAAAATTCGAAACCTAAACATGTATTTCGCCAATAAAATAATGCTACCTACTTTCAAAGCTACAAATTGTTACTTTGTGATATTTTGTGGTTCAATTTCGAGATCCCCCCTCTACCTGAGGGAACATAAGAAATTGGGGTATATAAAAGGTAAAAGTATACAAATGGTCCCTCAAGTGAGTTCGAATGTGCATTTTGATCCCTGAAGTGAAACTTTGTTTAATTGAATCCCTAAAGTGAAGGGTTAGGAACAATCAAGTCCTTCCGTCAATTGCATAGTCAATTTCGCTGACGTGGCACTGACGCCATTAACTTTGCTGAGTATGTTGCTAAGGTGGACTGCCACGTAATCTTTTTTTATTAAAAAATGATTTTTTGAAAATATGTTTTTTGAAAAAAAAAAATTATTTGTTTTTCAATTTTTTTTGCTTTTTTCAAAAAACCCGAAATATGTTTTTTTTAGTTCAAAAATATTTTTTCAATTTTTAATAGAAATTAATTTTTGAAACAAAATATTTTTTTTAATAAAAAAAAGTGACATAGCAGTCCACCTAACCGCCATCGTCAGAAAGTTAACGGCGTCAGTGTCATGTCATTGAATTTGACGGTGCAATTGACGGAAGGACCCAATTATTCCTAACCCTTCACTTTAGGACTCAATTGAACAAAGTTTCACTTTAGGGAGCAAAATGCACATTCGGACTCACTTCAGGGACCATTTGTATACTTTTACCTATATAAACATCCAATGGTCTTATTCTCTTGTTTTAGGCCAACCCATTTAAATTGGCAATTTTTAAGTGCATGCAGCATTAATATTTATTATTTAACCTTAATGGTGGGGTAGCTTTTTATATTCATTGTCTCCATCCATATATATATAGTAACTTAACCATGGGGCAACATGATCTTTGCTTAGCGAAGGGAAAATCTCATTGAAAACGAAAAATGTATATATTGGCTTTAATTTGAAAATGATAGAGATCTGATCTCAAAAAAATATATATATATATATAGACATCTTCTTGAATTTTGATCTTTATGTTCCTTTTTTACATAAGATGCTGATAATCGGTTAGACTCTCAGAACAACAATAACAAAGCGTCTTATTTAAGTAAGGAAGCATCCCGGAAAAAGTTCTTCCAATTCCACCATACCATTTGGACCGAAATTAGCTAAAAAGTTCCACACATCTATTTCCTTCACAAAGAACGTATCTAATATCCCGAACCTAGCCCTCACTAATCAAAGAAAGTGCTTCATTAATTAGTATATATAGACGTGTAGTATTCATCCATCACATAAATTTGAGTAGAAAAAAGAAAAAATCGATCACATAAATTCCCATTTTCTGGAAGACAAAATTACCCATTTTTCACAAAGATAATATATATCACATCTTACATCTATATTTTCATGATTTGCACTTTGAAACAATAAAAATATTAATTAGAACTTCTACGTGAAGCAAAAAATTCTCTTCTGCAAAAAGTCTTCCTTTCTTTTCCCTTCCCCAGCTTCCTCTTCGTCCTATATCAATCGCCTGATTGAAACGGAATATTTCTGCCGCCAGCCCCACATTTTGGTGGCCGTTGTGCAAATTGTTGTTACGTTAACGACCAAGCAAATGAGCAAATTTCTTTCTGTCTGCGTTTTATGTCTCCATGTTTAAATCGTTTGAAATTTGAAGATATTTTTTACGTATGAAAAAGAAAACGATCGATAGATGAACCACCACAGTTTGCTTTTTCAGATTATTTCTCATTTCTTTTTTGCAATTTTTTTTTTTTTGCTAAATCCGACCTTTAATTGCACGCTATAGCCACTTGCTGGGTATGGTGGCCCCTCGCCGTATGTATTATATATTTTCAGGTGGCCCACACGGATAAATTGGTTTACAATTGACCACATATGGTGCCAAAAAATTGCCAGCCTGGTTCACTTTTGTATATATCATAAAATCAAACTTCAAACTGAAAAAAAAAAAAAAGTTTACAACTTTATTTTTAGCAATCTCTTTTCTTGTTCCCTTTTAGTGATTTCGTCAATTAATTAATCAGCACAATCTTGACGATCAAGACGCCCAGAAAAGCAAAGCCAACCTTTGAAAATTATGCTAATTAACCCATGTTGAAGAAACAAAACACAAAATTTTAATCAACTTGCTAAACAAAATCAAGTAGATATACATAGCATCTAATCTAATTTTTTGTCCTCTTTAAAACAACGTGTTTTCATGAAAAAGGTAAGTTAATAACAAAAAATAATAATCACGCAACAAGATATATATGAAATCTCAAATAAGATATATATCAAAAAAATATAGTACTATATATTAGCTCAAATTCATATTTCATAAATCAAAATTTCCCATGATTTGTTTTGTAATAAATGTTTAAAAATATAGCTGTTCAAATGGTGTGATGGAATTGGAGGATCCTCCCTCCTAGATGCTTCCGTTATTTGAACAAGACGCCAACGATATTGTTATTCTAAGAGACTAGCCATTATCACCATCTTATGTACCAAAAAAAGAATAAATGTTTAAAAATATGTAAGAGATTTTTTGTGGTTCAAAGGCCATCGATTAGAGATTGAATATCTCCTATTGAAGAAACCACGTGTTTTATAAAAAAATTATTTGCTTCCAACATTGATAAAGACACGACTTTGTCATTACATGATTAATTAGTATAATAAATTAATAATTAAGCGAGTCGTGACAAGTTGTACGAAGAACCGTACCAACCACAAAAGTAGGTTCTTATCAAAATCTCCCTGATAAGCAACTTGGAATATGGGACCATTTTCCATTTTCATCTCTCTTTATTTTCTTTTTGTGATTATATTTGTCGGGTGGGATACAAATACAAGTAATTATTTTACTAGTACTATTTTATGAATAATGTAACATGCTCTGAACAAATCTGTCACAAAGTTTCATATGCACCGTTCACCTAAATTGAAGTCAAGTTTTTCGCCTATATGAGTTTTCATTACATTTGATTGTTTGTTTTTTGTTATATTTTTTCTTTAAGAAGAGTTGCCCATGTGATTTGATTCTCATGATCACTTGCAATAAATTTGCAGTATTATTTCTAATTTAGCTTTCATTTTTATTATTTGCCTTTTACTATACAAAAGTTCATTATGATGATCTATGGGGCGGGGGGATTTTTCATATTAATTTAGTATCCTTTTTTCTTTCTTTTTTTATACCTTTTTTCTTCTTTTTTAAATCTTCAAAAAATATATGTAAAATTTCCATTTCCATGATTACTGTAAAGGAAAAGTGAGGCAAGAAGCATAGTGACGGAAGTAATGCTTGCTGGATTTTATAAGGTAAATTATAAGGACATGAGCTTATAAAAGACCCCACTCCTATAAATCATATATCATATCACATGGAAGGGACGAAAGTTTTTTGGATTTTTTTTTCTCTTTTCCGTCACATTTCTGTCACGGCCTTGATCTCCTCCTCTATTGAGTCATACGTCCTACCTACCCTACCCAATGTATAATACTACTACTAAATGACAATAAAGCATATTATTTAGCCTCCAACGTCGAGAGAAGAATTAGCAAATGTGTTTCAAAATCCATCAATTATTATATATGCTTTTTCATTAATTCAGTTTCTATTCACCAAAAATAAAATTAGTAGATTAATTATAAGCTCCTATAAAAAGCAAATCTTAAGTTTTACTTATACATTTTCTTTATATATTATCGATTATCAAGAGGCTATGGATCTGGCAAAAGGTGATTGAATTAGAGAGATTATTCATGTTTACAAGGAGAGGAACCGATGTGCAGATTTCTTGGTAAATTTTGACCAGAATAGCTTGAATGGATCGGTTGAGTTATTAGAACCACCATTGGGGTTGCTCCCTTTGCTTGAGCAAGACACAGACGGTATTGCTATCCGCAGGAACTAGCTGAGTTAGTTGACATCTTATGTATATAAAAAAAAACAATTGGTCGAGGTAGTAAGTAACCTTAATTTATTCGGATAATGATGAAAAAAATGCAAATTTGACCGATTTATTAGGAGGGTTTCATTTCTATTCTGATTTTATATATTAATCTTGTGAAAATAACACTACTATGTATACAAATTAAACATCTCCGCTAGCTTCCTTTCGCAAATAATTATGAATGTCGATAGGTACCTTAGAGAGCATATTCTGATTCAGTATATATTTATTTATCTCGTCAAGTTGCTTTCTTCATCACATGTGTACGTATGGAATGGATTCTGGAATATTCTAAGCATGTTCTTTACCCCTTTTTTGTATAATTTTGGAAATAATCCCAACATATAAAAATTATTAAATGAAACCGAATTATCTGAAACATGAGGCGGACTGTTTAATTCGAAATTGGAAAATCGTTGAATAGACTTGAAGGCTAAAGGTCCATAGATATAGAAAAAAGAAAAATAAAAAAAGCAAAACGGCAAAAACCATACACGGAAAAACTATGCATGCTTACTTGGTTTGTACCGTACGTTTGACTAAAGCTATAACGCAATCCAAATTCCAATTCCAAGCCAAGGTGGCAAAGCTAAAGGCTTTTCATTACACCCACGTTTCGGCTTGGGCGTTAACTCACGCGGCCTACACATGCCAAAAGGCCTCGCTTTCTCTTTCTTTTCCTTTAAGTTTAAGCCCATCACATTTTTTTTTCCTTTCTTTTTAATGTTATTATTATTATATATATATATATATATTATATATACAAGACATAGGGCATTCACTACTTGAGTAGTTTTTGACAGTTTTTTTTAAATGGTTAGTTTTTTTAAAATGATATAAATAAAATTTAAATACTTATATTTATCCTCTAATGAGTAGTTTTATTTAAAATGGGTAGTTTTTATTTATTTTGAACTTTTATAAACTGAGTTTGTATCCGAATCAACTCGTGACACAAAATCAGGACTTGACTTTATAATTAGTATAGATAATATATATTCGTTTTTTTTTGATAAATTATTATATTCGTTTTTTATTATAACTTAGAAGCCCCCCTAACCTTCTTTTTTTCCTTTGCCATTTGCCAATAGTTGGAAAAGTTCCATCAAAACGAGTAGATACCAACCTTAACAAGTAGTCCTTCCTGCTCAAGTTGAAGGGATTTCATATATATATATGAGTTACTACAAGTTATTGTCATAAAAATAATTAATTATGGTGACAAATTATTAAACAATTGAGATTATGTCAATTCAAAATAATTATAAGTAAAAAATAATATCAATTATGACATCCTGTAAGATTGTGCTAAAAAAAAAGTAAAAAATATTATAGTGATAAATTTTGCAATGAGTTTATAGTCTCATTGGAGACATTATTATTGGATATATATTATTTTATTTTAGTAATTGTAAGAAAAGTTTACACAATTTTACAGGATGCCATAAGTGATATATATATGGTACTATTACCAGTGATTCATGTAATAATTTATTAAAATTAATGGTAAATATCATGTAATTCAAGAACAAAAGAAGAGTTATCAACCCTCTCACTATGAATACATATATATGGAATGGAATATTTATAATAATGATTTTAATGATTTTGTAGTTGAAGTTGAAATGAAAATCTATTCAATTTCATTACAGATGTTCACACTTCACATTTTTTTCCTTAATGGTTACTATGACTTATAAGCAAAGTTTTTGTACAATTTGGTGAGATTACTACAGCGGTAAGTTAAAAAAAAAAAGTAACTATCTTATCAAAATTATAAAACTACTTCATATGGTAACTTTATAATAATTTCTTTTAAGACGCAAATTGCTTTATTCAATCCAAAGTAAGTTACACAAAATTTTTTATTGTTTTTTTTATCGAAAATGAACTTTCATAAATTAAGAGTTAATAATACGAAATACACTTAAACCAGCTGCATCATGCAGCAATAATTGTTCAAAAAAAAACAGGAGGTTGGTTAAACAAAATGAAAGCTTCCTTTAAAAGATTACAGGGCATATTACTTCCATGTCGCGCAAGTGCATCAGCACAAGAATTGCCCTCCCTAAAGACATGTTGTACTTTGACATCTTCAAAGAGTTATAGCATGTACTTACATTCATCAATTAATGGCAAGTATTTATAATTAGAGGCAACAGAGGAAGTGATGGCAGTTACAAAATTTTTTATTGTACTACTTAAAAAGGATCAAATCATTTGTTTTTACTTTTTACACGTTAAAAGTCATCGAAAACTTTTTAATTTTCATCCTTGAAGGTAAATTGTGGATGAAATGAATGAATAGAATAAAAAATGTCCCCACCACCAAAACAAAAAATCAATTACCCACCCAATAAACCAAAAAGTCACCGGTCCAAAGCCTCAAATGTCGTTTTTTTCTAGAATTCCAAATATCTTCCGCCAAAGTCATGCAAACCTAACTAATCGTACACCAAGGAACCGTACCCGAGCACAAGTCTTCGTCAATTAAAAAATTGCAAATTGCAATAATTAAATAGTAAAATGAAATAGCAACAGTTAAACGCATAGTGGATATCTTTACCAGACTAGCAGAACAAAATTGGAACCGTAGGCGTCGACGTAGTGGGCCTAATGGCTACAGCTATAACCAAAAGCGGAAAAGCCCCTTACTTTTTTTATCACAAAAATCTCTTTTTAAATACCTCCAAATTCCAAAAGCAAACCAAGCCAAATTCTATAAAAATTCTCAGTCTGCTTCAAATTCCAAAACCTCGAGATTCAAAATCTTCTTCCTTTTTACTCCAATTTTTTTTCTGGTCTTGCATTTGTTCATTGATAGCTTCAAAATTTGATGGGGGTTCGAGAAGTTTACTCGTTCAGTGCCTGGAAATGGCTAGGCTTCGTGACTGCCGTCTGGGTCCAGGCCATTTCTGGCAATAACTATACTTTTTCCAACTACTCTGATGCTATCAAGACGCTTATGAACCTTACCCAGGTCGAGCTTAACAATTTGTCTGTGGCTAAAGATGTTGGTAAGGCTTTTGGTCTTCTGGCTGGTCTTGCTTCTGATCGTTTGCCCACTCCCATTATTCTCCTTATCGGTGCCATTGAAGGCTTGATTGGTTATGGTGTTCAATGGCTCGTCGTTAGTCAGAAAATTCAACCCCTTCCTTACTGGCAGGTAATTTACAGATGAATTAGTGCAAAGGAAACTATACTATTGTTTCAAGCATTTTGTCAAACAGTGCAAATTATACAGGAAAAGCTTGAAAGCAAATTAAGCTTAAAAATTGGTTCACTGTAAGAAAGTATTTCTACAGTTTTTCATCCAGTTGTAAGAAAATATAAGTTTTACTGTTCAAATCCTCTACAGTTTCAACAAATTTTTACTGATTTGTCTCTCTCACAGATGAGCATATTCCTCTGCATGGGAGGCAACAGCACGACATGGATGAACACGGCGGTGTTAGTGACTTGCATCCGCAACTTCCGCCGTAACCGTGGCCCCGTTTCTGGTATTTTGAAAGGCTATGTGGGTCTAAGCACGGCCATTTTCACCGACCTCTGCTCTGCTCTGTTCGCCAATGACCCTGCCAAGTTCCTCATCATGCTCGCCGTCGTCCCATTCGCCGTTTGCCTCACCGCCATCTTCTTCCTCCGTGAAATCCCCCAATCCACCTCCGTCGCGGTAGAAAAGGAAGAAACTCGCTATTTCACAATTTTTAACGCAGTTGCCGTCGTAGTCGCTGTTTATCTCTTGGCTTATGATTTCATCGCTTCGAAGAGTCAAGTTTTTTCGCTGGTTTTCGCAATTATACTTCTTATCTTATTAGCTAGTCCATTGGCGGTTCCAATTTATGGTTTTATAAAGAGTTGGCGTTTGATTGGGTTCGAAGATGACATGGAGCGACAGGTACCGTTGCTGAAAGAGGAAAACGCAGCGGTAGCAGAGGAGAAAAAGGATGTCGTAACGGAGGAAGCGGAAGCGGCGGCTGTGGCTGCGGCTGCGGCGGCGGATGAGGTGGCGATAGTTGAAAAGAGTAGGCCGGAATTGGGAGAGGAACACACGATACCGGAGGCGCTGATGAGCTTGGACTTTTGGGTTTTGTTTGTGTCGTTTCTGTGCGGGGTAGGAACTGGTATGTCGGTGATGAACAATATGGCGCAGATTGGTTTGTCCCTTGGATACGCCGATGTTTCAATTTTCGTCTCGTTGACTAGTATATGGGGATTCTTTGGACGGATCGGTTCGGGCTCGGCTTCAGAATATTTTCTCAAGTAAGCTTAATTCCTTTCCTAAACATCTAATTTTCTTGAGTTTGACTGTTTGGTATTATCAGAATTTAGAATTAGCTAGTTGGGTTCATATTGCTTTTATCGATTGATTTATTAATGGCCTTGATAGCTTGATTGATATCATCCCATTATAGTATGCAACTTGATAGTTCCTTTTTAGGTTCGGCTTTTGGCCTTTATGCTTTTCTATAACCATTTCCAAATTCTTTGATGCGTGCATAAAGTTTTAAAAAATAATTAGAAAAATATAGCAGCACATAGAATTAGAAAAATATAAAGGCATATGTTTGAAGAAGCCATACCCATTGTCGTTTAATTGTCATTAGAGGAATTTTATATTTAAAAATTGGTTTACCTGTTCCGTTAAATTTGATGGTTACTTCCTAACTAAGAAATTTCCCGCTTTCAATCTGTGTATGGTTTTCTTTTCAACATGAAGTTTACACGAAATTCTGTAGCTTTCTCTTGTGCTTTACATTACTTAATGGAAATCTCTAAGCTTCTGGAAGTGAAAAGGATGTTAAATGGTCAATTAATGTGGGGCGGTCAAAATGTAATGGAGCTTATTGTGCTGAGCCAGGGGTGCCCATAAACACTACTTATTCTTTTACAGAATGGCACATCCAAAAGGACCACAAAACAATGCATTTATTTGATAATTAAATTGATGAAAAATCTTGACATTGCCCTTTTCTTTATGCATGTCACCTCCTCCACCACCATATTAATGCATTGATGCTGTCAATTTGATGACTAAACATCAATTGATGTTCTTGATCTTGATTTTCTCTCTCATTGATTAATTACAACAACTGTAGGTGTTGATGTATATGTTTGTGGTTTTCTTTCTTCCCCAGTTAGGTTATAGAGCGAAAGTAACCTTTACTTATCACTTTATTCCTCACCAGTGCCTAGATTTGAATCTGTTATCCTGGTTTATTAAGCCCAATTTTGAATTGGTGGCCAATATGGATACCTTCATAGGATTATGAGTAATTGGATACAGTCTTCACTTCAGAAGTAGTGATGCCTATATGCATTGTATTCAACATCTGTTTGCTTCTTGTCATCCTCTGATATTTGTTGAGTGTATATGTTGGAGCATGGAAGTTGACCTGCTGCTTTCAATCTAACTTAATAGATCAAGGGAAAAGTTAATAAGATCAACTAGGCCAACTTAGGTAGTTGTCAGAAAGATGACTTCGTTTGATAAGAAACTGCATCCATGTGCATTTATTTTCTATATTTTTAGTTGTAAGAGATGGCTTTGTTTTATTTTAACTGTATTCCATGTGCATTGACTTTGCTATGTATTTTAAAAATTTTAGTTGAATGAATTAGTCTAACAAACACTTGTTATGAACGTTGAACTATCTTACAGGAAAGCTGGAACACCTAGGCCTCTTTGGAATGCAGCATCTCAGATCCTAATGGCTGTTGGGTTCCTTCTCATGGCACTCGCAATGCCTGGTTCCCTTTACATAGGTTCAATTGTTGTTGGTATCTGCTATGGAGTCCGTCTAGCAGTGACAGTCCCTCTTGCCTCAGAACTATTCGGTCTCAAATATTATGGTCTGATCTACAACATTTTAATCCTCAACCTTCCCATTGGTTCCTTCCTCTTCTCTGGCCTGCTTGCCGGCTACTTATATGATGCACAGGCCACACCAACACCAGGAGGTGGGAATACTTGTGTGGGAGCCCATTGTTATAGGCTTGTGTTTATCATAATGGCTATAGCCTCCGTTATCGGATTTGGTTTGGATGTTTTGCTGGCATTCAGAACCAAGAGCATATATAAGAAGATATTCAACAGTAGGAAATCAAAGAAATCTTTGACGGCAGCCAATGGCCGCTGATAGACTACCTTGCAGCAAAAGGTAAGGCTGGACTGTTAGGATTGATGGGCTTTTCCGGCTCAGTGATGTCCTAAGTATGAAACCACTCATTCTTGCTAGAAGACCATTAATAGGCCATTTGGTCTAAATATACCTCAAATGTATCAGTACTGTAATCGGATAAATTCTTTTATAAGAAATATGTTTCATGATATAATTTGTTGTCCGAATTTTGTCTACAACTTTCCCTGGTAGATAAAAACCAACTAGCCTTCTTTATTTGTTGGAAGGCATGCATATCTTGTAGGGTTTGTATTCCACTGTTTGAATTAAAGTTATGCAAAATTTTGAGTAAATTATATTATGTTTTGAAGAAATCCATTTATAATTATCAAAGTTTGAATGAGTTGATGTTCCCAGAATATAAGCATACAAAGCCTTGCAGCCGATTATTAGGCGAGAGATGAGGAAGATAATATTGAATTGATTTGTATTTTTTATTTTTAGTTTTTGCTATTCATGAACGATTGAATGTAAGCCTTCTCCTTTCTCATAATCCCACTTCGCCCATCACAGGATTCGAACTCGGGACTTCTACCCTTTGGGACTGAATTGATTTATATTAATAAGCAACTTGCAGCTTCTAACTGTCCACAGAATGATAGAGAAATGAGTGCATTTCATTTTCTATCAATTTCATCTCTTCTCACTAAAAGTAACAATTGAAAATGAATGGCAGTTCTGGAAATGCAAATCATTCTCAATCTCTGACAAGATTTGATGTTTAACCAAACAGAAATGCAAAAGAAAGAAAAAGATCAAGAGGAGCATAAGCCATAAAGTCCAATTCAAGGCAAGTAATGCTGAGAGAGACCCAAAGAGCATTGTAATGGATCATTAGTTTACGTGGGTGGCCCAGTTAGAATTTTGAAAAAGAGAAATCCCATGTATTTTTGTTTGTGTTTTGGGTCCATTTGATCCAAGTTTGCCGTCAGGTTTAAGGCTTGGTAAACTAAAGTCGATGGGCAAAAGCCCAGTCAGGAAGTCGAAGATTTCAAGGAACTCATTGGATTATTTTCTTTTAGTAGTTGATCAAAGATTTTGGTTCACTGGCCTCTGCCACAATCTTACCTAACCCTTTTTCCTTTTTTCTTTAGTAGATGAACAACATTCCCACTTCATTAATTATATCTTGTTTTCCATCACTTTTTCCCATTTTCACATCCCTTTTGGGCTCAGCTATTGCTCCGGCAATGGCATAATTGTGTTGAAATTTTCTTAGTTTTTCATTTATGGGTCATCCTTTTTACCCTTTGCAAGGGAGATGGGAATTGGAGTGGGCATTCAATTTCTTTGACTTTGAAGCATGCGAATGAATGGTCCATAAATGAAGCACGCGCGCAAGCTTGTAGCCATGAAACCTCCTACTATCACTTGTCTGACAATAGAGGGTTAGACTTGTAACTAAAGAAGGCTATCGCATTCATAACTTATTCACTACTATCATCCTTATAAAGTCACTGTCCTCACCTATTTCCAAGTCACTTTCCAAATCTGCCAATTTGGGTTCTCTCCATAATCAAACAAAAATTAAAGGCAAGACTCCTAAACAGAAACGTCAAACACCCACACAATCACTAAACTTTTAGCCAACTGATTTGGTATCTCTCTGAGATTATAGTAAGTGCGTGTTAGTATTGTTCATGAAGGTGAGCCAAGTTATGGCAGATTCCCATAATTTTGATTAAACGACAGGAATATTCAATTTTGCTGACAGAAACCGGAGTAAATTTGCAACTTTGTCTGCAACCAAACCCAATGTCAGATTAAAACAAAATACACTTAACTTAGACTCATCATTTAGCTCCTATGCAACGAACCCAAATCTCCATTAAAGCAAGAGACACTAAAAAGATTAAGCAAACGGGTAAATAAAGCCAAATGACGAATGAATTACCCCAGCTGGACGCAATATAAACGTTGAGTCTAAGCCTGTATAAATCACAAATGAGCCTATATGTTCACAATCACATGAACCCTTTGCTCTCAAGTATAACACATGTGAGCACGACACGGGAGGGTTTCACAGGCATGCCACTGTTTCCTTGTGATCCCCCACCACAATCCTTAAGTACTAGGCTCCTTTTTTAACCCAACTCTTTCTTGAAAAGTGAAATCTTTCATTATTCTATAACTTTTATGTATCGTATATAAGCTTCAGCTCTTTGTCGATACATTATAGGAATGCAGAAAAATGAAACAGTCACTTATTTTCGGAGGTTTCTTGGCTTTCTTCTTGCTTCTAAGCGTGGCCGCTTCATATGGTTTTTCTTCTCCCATTCTGTTTCTCATTGCAATGACTGTTCTGTTCAATTTTTAATGGGATTTCAGAAAACTTAGTTTTGTGGTCTTTTATTTTTGGCAGGTGGGCCTTTATATGATTTTACAGCTTACACTGAGGTAAATTTTGGATATATATGATATTGTCATTCAAGAGTTTGTGTTAAATTAGTTTGTTTCAGACAAATGCCAATGACTCTTTCATGTTACTGGTTTGCAGTGTAAAGCACAGCCGGAGGAACCACTCTATCAGGGAGGAATTCTGAAAGATCATCCGCCGGTGATGAGACGGGGCATTATTGGCGAGACTGCAACTGGTTTTTACACGCCAGCATTTGTCTTGAACAATCTCACCCATGGCACCTTTTACTGTTTCTCCAGTTAGATTCTCTCTACTTCTACTAATACTTGTGTTTTTTAGTTTCTATGGTCTCAACTCTCCAATCTGAATGTATCATTGTTAATTTGTTTCGTAAATTAAGTGGTCGACTACAGTATCTCCCGTGCCCCAAAAAAGTTGACATTGTTTAAGGTTTGGATTTTTGGGACATGACAGACAGCCGACAAGTCATTCAGCATTACACTACAAATTGAATCAACTATAATCTTTCATGCAATACTCTGACCCCAGTTTAGGACCATCCCTTTTGTAGAGGCAATTGTGTAATTTGGCATTGACAAAAATTTTCAAAAACTTCATGTCCTGTAAACATTAGTGTCATTGAATAGTGAATTTTTAGATTTGATTGAAAAATATGATATCATTATGCATTTGGCTTATTATCTTGGTGGTTAACAGCTTGGGTTAAGATACAAGGTGCAAATTCAGCTCTAATAAGGGCAACCCTCAAGACAGAAAACAGAACATACAGTTGTATAGGGACTGTTTTGGCCAAGAATGGGTGCTGGTCATTTCTTAAGGGTGGATTCGTTCTTGATTCACCTTCAAATTTAAGTATCCTTCTATTCCAGGTGAATATTTATAATCCAAATATCATCACACGTAATTGTTTCTGTTTAGGCTTTTTGTAGGATTGAATTCAAGAAATGATTCTATTGATGGTTCTATTAAGTCCATTTTCTTGTGTTTGGGATTAGCAGAATTCATATGACAAGGACATCGATATAGCAATTGCTAGTGCCTCATTGCAGCCATTTACTGATGAGGAATGGAAAATCAACCAGCAATACATAATCAACACTGTAATTACTAGACCCTCTTTTCAGCTTACAAAATTTGTTAGCACAACTGCAGAATCTTTCAAAAGACTTATATATAAAAGCAGGATTGCTATTTCCATTATTGTGTTTATAACAACAATGTTGTGAAGAAGACTTCTCTGAATTTTTCCAGCAAAGGAAGCGGGCTGTAATTATACATGTATCAGACCATCAAGGAAATAAACTGCATGGAGCAGAAATAAGTATAGATCAAGTCTCAAAGGATTTCCCATTTGGTTCTGCAATAGCAAGCACCATTTTAGGAAACTTGCCCTATCAGGTACTATATGCAGAGCTTGTAAACCTTCTAAGTATAAATTACAAGGTTCACCAACTAAATTTCACTTTCAAATTTGTAATTACAACTAAAAATAGTTGTGATTGATCTTGTTTTTTTCCCATTTCCCTGCAGAATTGGTTTGTTGAGCGATTCAATGCAGCAGTGTTTGAAAATGAACTCAAGTGGTATGCAACAGAACCAGATCAAGGAAAGACCAATTACACCATATCAGATCAAATGTTGGAGTTTGTTCGAGCCCACCAAATCGTAGCCAGAGGGCACAACATTTTCTGGGAAGACCCCAAATACACACCGGCTTGGGTTCGGAACCTTACAGGCTCTGAGCTACAATCAGCAGTCAACTCCAGGATACAAAGCTTGATGAGCAAATACAAAAAACAATTTATACATTGGGATGTTAGTAATGAGATGCTCCATTTTGATTTCTACGAGCAACGACTCGGACATGATGCAACTTTGCATTTCTATGAGACTGCACATAAAGCAGACCCCTTAGCAACATTGTTCATGAATGAATTCAATGTGGTGGAAACTTGCAGTGATGTGAAATCAACGGTTGACAGTTTTGTTGAAAGGATAAATGATCTTAAAAAAGGCGGTATGTACATGGATGGAATTGGGTTGGAGAGTCATTTTACAGTTCCAAATCTTCCTCTAATGAGAGCTGTGCTGGACAAATTGGCTACACTTGGACTCCCCATTTGGCTTACTGAAGTAGATATTAGCAAATCAGTTGGCAAAGAATTGCAGGTAAGCAAGTAGAAATGGAATTAACATTTTTAGGCATTACTCCAAGTTCCAAAACATAGTCTTGAGTCTTTAGTCTTGATGTTTTCTTTTTTTTTTGCTTAACAGGGTATATACCTTGAACAAGTATTAAGAGAAGGGTTTTCACATCCTTCCGTGAATGGGATAATGCTTTGGACTGCTCTCCATCCTAAAGGGTGCTATGAAATGTGCCTAACGGATGAAAATTTCAACAATTTACCGGCCGGAAATGTGGTTGACAATCTCTTGAAAGAATGGGAAACTGGGGAGATTAAGGCGCAGAGTGATGAATATGGTTCATACAGCTTTTATGGATTCTTAGGTGAATACAAAGTTAATGTCAGCTACGGCAACAGAACAACAAATTCTACTTTCTCAGTCGACCGTAGCGATGAAACTAAACACTTTAACATTCAATTGTAACACTGATGAATCTAAGTTTGTCTTTGTATATGAAAAAATTAAATTAGATTTGTAACAATATAGTCTTGCATTGCATGCTTTAAACATAGGTTTTTTTTTTTTTAACCAAGGGTAATCCTAGAGTCCTTTCAGCATAATACTAATCCCTTTCGCTTTTCGGGAGCGTAAACAGGTCTTATGTAGGTCACTCCAAAAGAAAAAAAAAGAGTCTATGTTGGTCACGTTGGGCTCTTGCCCTGGCCCAGTAGTCTAGTACCGTTCGGAAAGGAGTGTCTGTCTATCTGGTAGCCCAATTCGGTAATTCTTCAGACTGATTTCGATCCTGATAAAGGGTGTTATCAAACGTGCCTAACCCATGAAAATTTTAACAATTTACCGGCGGGTGATGTGGTTGACAATCTCTTGAAAGAATGGAAAACTGGGGAGATTAAGTCGCAGACTGATGAGTATGCTTCATACAGCTTTTATGCATTCTTAGGTGAATATAATGTAACTGTCAGCTACGGCAACAGAATAGCAAAATCCACTTTCTCAGTCAGCGGTAGCCATGAAACCAAACACTTTAACATTCAATTGTAGCACTGATGAATTATATGAAAATAAAATTACTAAATTTTTGATTGAAAGTTAGAAACTTGGTTCTGGGAAACATATATAAACATCTACGAAGGTCACCTCGGGCTCTGGCCCATTGGTGAAAGGAGTGTGTGGTTCCCCAATCCAATTTTTGATTGGGCTCGAGCCCTAGGATCATTCAAGCCCAGATTTCTGACAATCAAGATATTCCTTCCAATCTCATGTTTGGTGTCGGTATCTTCTTTTTCTCTGTTTTTCTGACAACCAAGATGGTTGAGTTATGTCCATTCAATGAGTTCAATCATTACAACAGAATATGTTCTTCTAACACAGGAGGAAGCTTCCGTTCCGTTACATTTCTTCCCCTACAAAATCACTCCACTATCTTAATCTTTTACATAAAAAAAGCACAGATTCACTCTAATGGCATTTAACTAAGGGACCTAATTACCATAATTTTTTAGTACAATTTTTAATTTATTCTTTCGGAACTCCATTGATGCTTCTAATTCTTCAATCAACTGTAATCAATTAGATAAGATTCTGTAGGATATGTCCTTTTTAAAAAAAAAACCTTCTCCAGTTCTTTCTGGTACCATGAATGGCTGCTAGTATATGAATGTATAGATAATAAAAATTAAAAAGACTCGACAAAATAATATATAGTGAGTTCAATTATGGCCATGGGTCATGAATCATGATGAAGAATGGTGGTGGTAGGACCCTCTATTAGATATTATTATAGAGTTTTGTATTACAAATTGTTCCTGGTGTTAGAATGGTCTTGAGAACCATTATCAGAAAATTAGTGGTTACTTTTTTGACATTATTATCATTTAAGACAGAAGACAATTTTTATTGTCTTCAGTTTTGAAGCCATTGTTTATACTATCAATTTCCTTAATTTATGCCGGATTTCTTAACTGCATTATTTACGGCTTCTGCCTGCCTCGCTTAACTAACAAAACAGAAAGAAAGAAAGTTGTAAGTGAGAATTCAAAGTCCGACACAAACTTAAAATTGGTACATGTTGCGTCGTTTTTTTTTTTTTTCATTTATAACTTGATTCCGCTAGAGTTCAGAGGTTGTTTTGGTATTTCTGGAAATTACACTATAATTCATTGGTTATGCTTTTCCTCTCTGATTGAAACTGTCATAAGCAAGCAACAAAATCTTAATCATTAGACAAGTCGAACTCCATTATTAAGAAATTATTATGAAGGCATTATATATTTTTTGATTATTATTTGAGTCTCGTGGAATCTTGTCTTTAACAGGGGCTTAATGAGCAAAAAGGCCCCTGAACTTACACCGAACCGTCAAATAAGCCCCTGAACTTTTATTTCGACCAAATAAGCCCCTGAACTCTTAAAAAAGCCAAATAAGCCCCATTCCCAAGGCTAAATGCTTAAATAAGGACTAAACGTTTTAAGATTTTGTCAAACAAGGATCAAAATACACAATTCCAACAAATTAGAACACATATTTAGCAAATTTTTACAAATTAGGGAATCCTTTTAAATGAAAACCAATGCTTCCCATGCATACACGTTAAATTTGATAAAAATGATATTATCATGTTAGTTAAAAATCAAACCATATTAATTAAAATAAATTCATTAAACGTAATATGATATAAAATTATCGTGTGCTTTTCAGTTTATATATATCTCACACACTACTATTAACTTATATTGTATCCAATTTGTAAAAAATATTAAGTATGTTTTCTAATTTGTTGAAATTGTGTATTTTGATCCTTATTTGAGAAAATCTTAAAACGTTTAGTCCTTGTTTGAGCATTTAGCCTAGGCAACAGGGCTTATTTGGCCTTTTTTAAGAGTTCAGGGGTTTATTTGGCCGAAATAAAAGTTCAGGGGCTTATTTGACGGTTCGGTGTAAGTTCAGGGGCCTTTTTGCTCATTAAGCCCTTTAACAGGCTATGTTATCTTAGGTTGTTATGGAAGGTGGGTGATGATTACAAGTTGATTACCAAAGGCCTTGACACTGCTCTGTTCTTAAAACCCAAAGGCATCAGACATTAAAGAAAGGAAAAGAATTCAATGTCCTATTGAATATGATGTAACTCGATTCCAAATTAATCGAGATATGATGTCATTATCGGATACCAAGAGTTTGTACAAAAATAAGAAGTTGAGTTAAGCCCTTTCTCAATGGTTAGGGATGTTATCGGAATGAAGTTACAAGGGTTCAATTTATAGTTTTTCTTTTTGTTGAAAAGGGTTCAATTTATAGTTGAGACATTAGGACTCAATCCAAATATGCTAAGTTTAGCCTAAATGCCTAATTAAGCCGTTTTTATCTATTGCAACTTTGCAAGGATTACATAGATGACAATAACTAATCAATTAATCATTATCCATCAAAAAGTAACTTGAGGTGGAACAATTTTTGCAACCACCTTTTAGAATTTGGCTCATCCCAATTCAACAAAAGGTCTTTCATTTGACAATTTTTTCAAGGAAATAATCCCACTACTCAAACTTTATTTCTCTTTATATCGGTCCCATTATGATTATTTAGTCATATTCTCTTGAGTACCTACCAACGTTCCAATTGATTCCTATTCCACCGAACAAAAAAAGTAAATAGCATGACGTAGTTGGCCTCAAAGCCATTGCAGACAAAGGCAAAAGCTGAAACTGAAAACTTGAGACTTCGGCATCCTTCATATTAAACCACCCAAGACCAAGATCCTCTTAACACATTCACATTACAAACAAGCTTTTAAGGAAGATCTTTAATTCCCTTTACAATCTAATTAAGCCAAAAGAAACAAACATTGAACCAAAATTGATAAAGCAATGAACAACCGAAAAATGCACAAAAACCCTATATTTTGATGGGCTGTTCTTAACTTCACAAACCCTTCGAGTGAAAAAAGAAGCAAAAACAGCCTAATCCCAAAATTTTAACATAAACAAAACACCTTCTAATGTTATATATTACATTGAAATTTGGGGGAATCTTGAAGCTGATGGTTTTACAAACTTGGACCAAGAATCTTGTCAGCTTTTCAAACAAAGGCCAAACCCCATTACCCATTAAGGCTGCAAATCTGTTAAAGAATTCACATTTAACAAAAACAAAACCCATAATACAGAAGAAAGGAAAGGGGCTACAAATAAAGAAATGAAAACAAGAGACAGACAATAGTTGATGCAATGAGAACAAAGGGAGAAGCTGCTGTTCTTGCTGAATCTCCCATGGCTAAACCAGCTAACCATGACCCATCTGTCAACATGGCTTGCCCGGATCCGGTTTCAGAGCTTGAACCTGAACCAGAATACCCTGTTCCGGAGTATCCATAACCAGTATTTGATGAATACCCTGACCCAGAATATCCATATCCATTACCCGAATATGTTAACCCTGGTTCAGACCCTGACCCTTGTGACGTTGAGCCTGTCATGGGGTTTGTTTCTGTTGCTGGTGTTGTATCTCTTGAAGATTTTTGACTGCAGCAAGAAATCAGAAATTAATTATTACCTTTAATTAATTACTCTTGCAGTAATTATATAGTACAAAATGAAATGATTTCCTCGACAAACAAATCAATTTTTACATTTACTCTGCCTTCCTCATTAAAAACACAATCTAACCTATTTCACCAATTTGTGCCAAAAAAAAAAACCTATTTCACCAATAATTCACTTCAATCTTTTTCCCTTAAGCCCCACCATTTTAAGCATGGAGACAAAAAGCAAAAAAGAACCCAAAAAAGAAAGGAATAATCTTTTCATCTTCATAAACTACCAAATGAAGTTCATAAATGGTGAAATTTAGGCTAAATAGTTTGCTACAAACTGATAAAAATTAAAAACATTTCAGATTAAAAATGGGAAATGTTAGTGAAATGCTATACAGAAATATTACTAGTTACTAGTCCCAGTAAGTGAATAAGTGGAGGAGTAGTTATTTACCTGGGAGAAGAGGGACAAAACGTCACCGTATAATCAGCTCCGGTACAAGTGAACGTGCTGGTAGCATCATCGTACGCGTAGCTGTAAGATCTCGGACACGCCGCCTTGAACATCTCCGAATAAACTGACGGTTTACACGTTGCGGGTGTGCTATACGCGCCGCTACAACAATATTCGGGACTCCCAAACGCCTCACACGCGCTCTTGCAGGCGTCGCCTTCTCCGACCCGGAGTTCCGACGGACATTGTCGGTTCAAGTCAGTCGTACACCCGGTCGAAGCACAAAGACCCGACCCACCATTGCCTTCAACGATCATCGGAATATTGTAGCCATCAACAAGGCTGACGTCATAAAAATCTTGCCCTCCTGTTCCAAGAGTAAACTCGGCCAGAGTTACGGGTGGAGCAGCTCCAAGTCCGTTGCATTCCATCAGACCCGACCCGCAGTCCCCTGTTAGGCATGTTCCGGCTCCGGATCCGTCGAATGTGCAGCCCGTTCGAGCCCAGAAACGACCTGACCAGCCAGTTGGAGCTTGAAATGAACGAGACGAGTCCTTTGGGAGCTCGAATCCGGTACTGTCTAGACTAGGACTGCCTGCATTTGCTAAAATGCCAGGCCAAACAGTGTAGCCACAACGGTTAACAAATGTGAAAGAAGCACCTGATACACCTGATGAACAAAAATGGCGGGTTTTTGTTAGTATAAAACTATAAAGATTGAAACTTTAGCCTGTTAAAAGATAAAATAAACTCCTTCCCAAAAATGCTAATGTGAGAGAAACAAAAGAAGAGTGAACTTGAAGGGTTAACCTTTTGGGGTAACGAGGAAGACAATGAGGCTGAGAATGAGAACAGAGGAAGTAAGAGAGTGAGGATCCATGAAGGTTTTGCCTTTTCTAGTTGCTCTATTTCTAAAATCCACCATTTCTTTACTTAGGGTTCTTCGAAACTAGATTCTTGTTAGCTGGGCTATGAAGATTCCAAAGCAGAATGGAGTGTGAACAGAGTTTCAGAAAATGAGCAAAAAAATGGTGCAATAATGGAGGAACGAAGAACAATGCAGAGAGGGAAGTGGGGGATTTTTACTATGCCCCGGAGAGAATAATGGGGCAGCGGTAAAGAAATGAAGGAGGGTATTGGTGGAGTGAAGTGATGAAGTTGCTCCAAAAACCGACAAAAGTGTTAATGGGAATGAAAGAAGAGATAGAGAGTGAGGCCACTGCAACAGGGGACTAATCCAGTATCCCTGCTCTGCTACTTTAATTTAATATAGTTCCTACTTCCGCTGTATTATCTTTTTCTTACTTTCTTTTTTCATTTTTTAGTATTTAAGGAATAGTATTTTATTTATCACTCCGTGCCTCTGTCTGTTGCTCTGTTTCACTTCGTAGCTCTTTAGTAGTATTTTGTAATTTTCTAATGATTTTATAAGTGTATTTCATTGCATTTTGTCTCGTACCTCTCGTCTCATACATGTTCCGTGTCCTGTTCTCTTGATATTTGTCAAAATAAGTGATTTTCTTTCGTCATCTTCTAAGAACCTTTTTAACACTTTAGTCGAAAATAGCATTGTAGTATGGGTTATTGCTGTTAATTACTTTAACTAGGAAAATGAATTTCTTTGTCCCATAGTTTGTTTGACTTTTGAGTTTTGAGGTCTTTTCCTTGTAAAAATTAGAAGTATTTTACATATATTCTATGAATATACATGCGTTCCTACTTCCTGCATAAAATAAGAAAATTGGGTTTGGAATTCCAAGTGTCACTCCTAGCGTGGTGAGTTGAGTTTAGATAAAAACCTCCATTAATTAGAAAATATATATAATAATATGGGTATGGCATTTAAGCCAAGCCCGAGCGGCCTAGCCCAATAGCCAAACCCAACTACCAACTCTATTGATAGTTTCTTCCTAAGAAATATTCCATATTCTATAGGATAATTTAAGAACTAGGAAATTCTTTCGTGAAAATTTTGCTGATGGAATTATCCTTAACCTCGACCTTGAGATCATAAATAACGAAAATTTGTAGTTGTAAATTGTAGGCAATAGTTATTGGTGACACTGATAATAGTTTAGTTTCTGCAAGGGCTCTGTTTTGAGGGCAAGACCGCAAGAGCGAAGAGGGTCTTTCGTCTTCCTTTTTACTATGGGTTTTGGCTTGGTTTGGACTGATGGTGGTGAGCAGCTATTTGTCGAGGTGAATTTATTTATAGGTAAACAGCTGTGAGTTTGTGACTAAAGAGTAAGAGCATCGCCTAGGTTAATGCACTGTCAAACACGCAATTCTATATATTAGTTGATCCTTGCCATATGCCTCGTCTTATTAACCTAATGGGCACAGTAGAATAGAATAATAGTAATAGCTAGGCTTCACATATGGCATAGAGCGTATATATACATTAATTCACCAAAAAAAAAAAAAGAAAATAGAGCATATACATTCCAAGACATATTTTTTGTGTACATCTTTAAGGTTGCTCCGAAACATGGCAGGATTTGGATTATTTGATTTGAGACAATAAGACGAAATCAAAAACTCTGATATCATGTTAAGTAATCTAAGTTGAAGAAGTCAATTGACAATAATAATATATTGAGAAGCTCAAATTAAATAGTATAACACATTCAAGTAATTCAAACTTAACAAATGTGAAATTACAGCACTTAACAGTATGCATAATGTTAAATGCATTATCATTTATTAACCACACACTAAATGAGTAACGAGGATGATCTAACTATGAATATAAATGATAGATTCAAGACAACGTATCTTCTTATACTTAAATCTCGATTAAAAAAATACCTAAAAGAGGATAGTATTATTATTTTTTTTTGGTTAAAAAAGTTGCTTAAAAGGGGTAGTATTATTTTTTCCATTAGAAGACTTTATCTAAAAATCATATTAAATTTTAACTAACTTGAAATTGAAGCCACGTCGAATTACTCCTAAATAGACTCTTAAGGTCTCTGTTTTTTTTTTTTTTTTCTCTTTCACATAGGGGAAGGTGTACATGTATAGTAATATGTACTAGTACAAGTATAATTATACTCTTAACAAGTTGGTGTGTTCGAGTTTGGTAATTCACACAGCTTGATTCCTCATACATTCGAGAGGAAGTCAAGAAAAGAGATATGGCTTTGGGAAATAAGAAGTCCCACTCCGTCCATTCAATCATCCTTTTCCATTTGATGTGACACTTACCACTATTTTCCTTGTCATCACCCAATATACTACTTGAAAAAAAATAATAACATGATATATATTCTGACGTGAACGATATTTGAGCTACGTGTCATCTTTGAATTGGCTCACCTTCCGCCAAGTCACGTTTAGTTGACCGTTGAATTGAGTGCCATGTTGGACGCGGGAAGTGCAATTATGTAAAACACATTGGATTCTATATATGTTCTCGTCTTTTCATGTATATCCACATTCATTAAATTGCAAGGGCAGAAATTTTTGACTTAAATTAAACACTGCAAATATAAAATCAAAATCAGATAATTAGTATTTAACAAAACTATTAACCCAGAATTAATTAAACTAGTTTCAGCATTAATTAATCCCACTGGCAATATTGCCCTTTTTCCTTGATAATTAGTTTTGCAGACAGATTCATTATCATTAGCACAATGTGGTTGTAACTTGTAATTAAAAGCCTAATTATTCTGGTTTAACAATTGAGAATTAAGAAATTGATTGCAATATTAGCACAATGGAAACAGGAAGAAGCTAATTCCACACTGTTGCTGCTGACTTCTCTGCAAAGATTACTTCAAATTATACAGTGCCAAGCTAATTGCAAGCTGTGGGTACATTTCTCTCTTCTTTTTTGATCAGTTTCTATAATTGGAGGGAAGTGATGCAATGGCAAAAGTTTCTTATGTCTTTCGACTTTCGAGAGACTTTATGGACCAAACATCTATTTCCAGCTTCGAAACAGCCGTGAAAACTCAAAACTCTTAAACTCGATTCCCTCCAATTTTGAAGATGATGAAGATTCGAGTGTATAATATTACTACAACAAATTTAGAAGATTAGGATGTGTTTGTTTAAGAAGAAAAAAGGTACAACTTTCCCATGAAAACCACTTTGGAGAAACTTCTTTTTATGCTATAGTTATTAATTAATTGACATTGATACAGAAACAGGGAACTTTGTCTTCTTGGTGTCCGGTGATTTTTCCTCAAGGAAAAAACATTGAGCCAAGAGATGTTCTCTTTTACTACATAAATTAATAATATTTTTGCTAGGGTTACTAATTATGTCCTCTCTAATTGAGGACTTAAGTATGCATTTTTACCATCAACGTGATTAATGTGTATGCATATATAAGGTCCACAAAACGCAAGATTACATGCATATATAGGCAAATTTAAGTCACCTTTCTTTAGAAAGCGAAGTTTCTGATCCTAAATTCCTTATATTTAGAAATTTTGGCCGAAATGCCATATTAAACAAATTTACTAGTGTTAATGACATGTCTTTATGATTCTGATTAAAAGTTTTTTTTTTCTTTTTTTTTGAATTTCTCTTTGGCCCCAAATTTATTTCCCTCTCCATGATTTCGTATCTTGTTGTAAAAAGGTAGGTAAATTGGCCCTCGTGTTCATGCATGTTGCTTTTGATAAAGTGAACTTTTCAGAGAATATAGAGAGGAACCAGGTAAGTAATTATTCTGAATTGCATTATTATATAGACTACAAAATATATACCCTTTCCTCTGGATTGATGGGGTCGATTAAATCCTTACGCCCATATGTATGACTATAATAGTTGTAAAATATATATGCTTTTGAAGTTTTGATATGATCCGATTTACGTTTGAACAAAAAAAAAAAGATATGATCCGATGGGAATTTTGGGCGTGGCCAGAGACTTTCAACAAAAAAGTTGTGTTCCATGACTTTGTATACCTGTCCTGTACAAATTTAATTTCTTCGATCCTATTGATATTCATTAAGCACAAACAATAATAATTACTAGATCCAGAACCACTCATTTATAATTTTCACCTTTATATATAAAGAAAGACAATCATCGTGCTTACTAGCTAGCTACAGTACGGAACTCCAGCTCCTAAGAGATTTTGAAAGCAAATTGAGTAAAAATATTCAAATTAACCCTAAAACATGACAAGAAAGAAGGGGAAAAAATCAGAATCTCGTAAAAATTGTAACTATGATCAAATACTTAAGGGCACACGCGTACGTCACACGTGCAAACAATCATTTACATCTTAAAAATTATCGATTAATTCCTGAAAAATAAATATTATATATATATATTGGCCATAAACTCTAAGTTAATTAACCAGAGAGTACTGGTTTCACCTGATCATTTATCCAGAGAGAGAGAGAGATGAAGAATTTCAATATGTCGGCATGTGTGTATAGTTAGCAGTCTTCTGTTAACCTTGTGAGTGGCCCAAGCAAGCAATGTGTTTAACGTTTTCCCTTTGGTTTGGACCCATGCAGATTTAGAGATTAATACTCCATGATAGATCTTGTAGCGTTTTCTCAAGCATTTCTTAACTTAACTTAGCTTAAGTAATTAATTAGAACCGTTATAGTCAACGGGAAAATCTTAAGGAGATCTCCAGCTGCGCGCTTTTGCTCAATACTCCGCTAAATTGATGCGTACAAAATTAATGTGCTAGGTAATTATACATTGAAACATATGCTATATATTAATCTTTGCCAATTAAAGATCGTGAATTAGAGTTTATACAGAGATTGTCTAGCTAGCTAGGGCAACCGGAATTCTCTTTATAGCAATTTGCAAAAGTATACTTCACTTAAAATATATACATAGTGCATGGCTCCTGTTGACCTAACAGAATACACAAAATTAGCAAGTCATGGTTGCCGTAGTACATATATGAATTAATGGATATTTCATATTTTGGTCTTTAAACATGTAAGAAAGACTCTTGAACTTCTAAAATTGTCAATTACATATGCAAAAACTTATAGAAATGGATTAAATAGACCTTTTTGGACGGAATTTAACAAGGTTGTACCAATTTCCACCAAAAAAAAAGCTAATTTGTCTCTTTTTTATAATTTCAAATGTGCACTTAGTGGAAATTCAATGGTTAATTAGTTCATTTTCTACGAGTTAATGGGTTAAATTGTCTAATAAGCCTTATAATAATATATAAACTTCATTAGATGAGAAGAGATGGGGTAATCAAAATGGCTTTTTTTCCTCCATGCTCTCGTGTAGAATATATATAAAGAGGTTTACAAGGCGAAATCGACTTTTGCTATTATTTTTTTTCCCTTTTAGTCCAAAGAGAAATATTGTGGGGATATGTTTTTCCACTACTTTATATATCTTTTGAGACAAAGCCGTTGTTTGATCTCTTTCTTTGTCTCCTTCTCCATAACTTTCTTTGTTTAAAGCGAGCGGCTGAAATGATCTCTTATAAAGCAATTTATATATAAAAACATTTTGTTGCACTAATTTTCTTTTAATATAAGTTCTTTCCTTCCCTTACATTCCAATGTTCATAGCTGCCTTGTGAGTGAATCCATTTGGATTCGTTCTCATATAAAACAAACATTTCCTTAAGTTAATGGTGGCTCCGAAAATGCCGGTAGTTCTATTTCCACTCATCTTTTGCGCAGTAGTATAGTACTTGATCTTTCAGAGACTACCAATTTTCCTTAATATTTGAGAAATCATGTTAATTTAAGCATAATTGCATATCAATGTTATTTTTGTCATTGTATATTGGTGAAGGTGATTATTGTAAATTGCAATTAGGGGAATTGGGGCTTATAAAAGTAATTGCATGTTGTTGACATGGGGCTAATGGGCCATCAAACGGACACAACACAACCCTTTGTTGGATGGACCATGTTTATATAATAATATTCGCCCAAAAAGTACTAGAAAGGGAAAAGGTAGAGTTGGTGGACTTCGATGGCCCATTCTTGCTTTTACCGACTCACGGTAAAATACAAAAAAGAAGAATAGTAAATCAATCTTTTTTTTTTCCAGAGAATAGTAAATCAATCAAAACATGGGTAATTGCTGTTTTTTTATTCTTTGAACTATTTACCTTCCAGTATTCGGTGACCATATTTGACATTGAATAATCCGATATCGAGTCGTGTCGGATTCATCTAGGAAAACTCTTCCAACACTGATGTAACTTTTTTTTTTTTTCTCTCCTCTCCCTTTTGGGCCGTAGAAGCATGGGGGTGTGGTATCTAATGAGTAATGAGAGTGCTTTTGAACAACTAAACAGGCCTAAGTGCCTAACTAATCTCCACATCTGAACGTAGACTCCACTTCAATTTTTCTCATAAAAATCTTTGGTGTTAAAATGAAGCAGAGATAAAGTAGGACCATTTGGAGTACCTTTTTCATTTTGTGGTAGCCTTGAAGATAGATTTGATTTTGCGGTCCAACACTTTGAATGGTGCAGCATCTTCATGGCTTACAGCTCCATGTGAATCAATTGCATCATTGCATGGGGAGCCAACTCCATGTGGGATAAGGCCGGGTAATTCCCTCTTAGCAGCCACAGCCAACTCAAAAAGTACTCTCTGACGAAGACATGGCTTTTTTTATGACATCTCCGTTTAGTGTCAGAAATACTCTCATTCTCATACTCAGATTCATTCAAGAGATAATCAAACAAAAGCTCAAGTCCCCACACTCCCAATGCAATGCCCCATTCCCCTTCAATCATTACGCGTATCCCAAAATATCAGGTAGGCCGATAGTTTCTGCTCAGAATGAAAAGCAATGGGCACAGGTCCGTTGGGCTTGGGATAGGAAGCAAGTAGGCCTTCAAGGCTTCAACATCCCTAGTTTTCTAAAGCAATTGGGTTTGGGCCCTCATCAATAGCTCATGAAGAAGTCAGAAAAAGGTAACCCAACGCCAGAATTGAGGATCACCCAACTTACAACACTTCTTAAGAATATAATCATGTTTAAGTTATGTGCAGCACCAAACCATCTGATCTGAGAAAAAAGTTTCATCAAAATGAAGAAAAGATTTCTTCTGCTCATCGACTTCAACCTTTTCTAACACTTGCATGTATTAGATTGACAGCCAAAACTCAAAACTTCAAAACCTTTTGTGTATTATCAGAATATAAAATAAGTATATATGGAAATATAACTATGTACATATTTCTTGTGGCAATCGTGGAATTCCAATAGCTGTCTGTAAGCAATCTGCATTTTAAATTGCCTGTCTTTTAATCCAGTGACGAACAATGAGGGAGGCGGAGAAATGGTACAGCAGCAAGCAGGATGGACCGGCAGTCTCTTCACCTAGATGATATGTATTGTTTGCTACTTGTTGCCTGGCAGTGTCCAGGCTAATGTTAGTCACAAAGGTAAAATAAGTTGCCAAAAGAGGAAAAGAGCCATAGCAGTAGATGCTGCAGGGCCAATAAATTGCAGTTGAAGCAGACCTGATACATATAACGAAGCTCCATTTTTATGTACGCTTGATAAATATATCATACTCTTGTTCACAAGTGGTAGCAATGCTCCGTCTTTCCGTGCACTAAGCAGTTTTTGGCTGCAAAATATCCATCAAAGACAAATGAGCATATAAGGGTTTCATGAGATATTTCTACTTGATACTGTTATGGACTTGTTTATCTAAGGATGCAATAATTTGTCCCCCCGATTTTGCAGATGCATCTTCACATATATGATCCTATAGGAATTGCATGCATGACATACTAAATTTAAGTTTTCAACAACCAGATAGTTCCATAGGTAAATTAATAGATGGTATGTTGAGCATATAAGAAAGGCAAAATGACCGCTACATAGGACATATGAGAAACAGAGGAACCAAAAGACTTCTAGGCATGGTGTTCATTTCTACCTAAGAATTTCTAAAACATTTACTTCCATAACTTCAAGAATATTATTAACATGCTCAATATTTTCAATTACTTGGATATAATATAAGCAAAGATACATGCTTGTGCAGACAAAGCCCATTATGATAGTTCCAAGTAATAACTAATAATTAATACCTAAGATTGCCAAATACCTGATCAGTGAGGACCACCCGAATCAATAATGTATTGAAATTTTACCAAAATTCCTAATAATTCAGACCACCACCTGTATACTAGATGGAAGTTGCCTCACATTGATGTTCAAGACACCATAATTATGGTGGTTTTCTAGTTTTGAATGAATTAGTACAGCCCTAATTTTGCCAAATTCTCAGGAAGACATGGGTTACAATGGTTCTTTTTTCTTTTCTTTTGGGTACAGAGACAAAAATGGTTCTGAAACATTTATAGTGACTTACAGCACATGAACCACAACTACAAGTATTATTTAACGACATAGCTGTATCACAATTCCTTTTCCTAAAAAAAAAAAACAAAGATGTGTCATTTTTATCTTGTTAATACCTGCATACTTCCCTTTTTTATTATTAATTTCTTTATTAAATATTAACCTTAAATCTCAAAACACTAATGAATCATTCCAAATAGCATACAGTTCAAGGGTTCAACCAAAGCACTATTTGGCATGGGCCATGTGAAGCATGTCCAGCCCCCCTCCATGACTATTAGACCGTGCTCGGCTCGATGCATCATTATAATATGATAACTAACTGTAAATGCAGTTTCCTACTCTATCATAAGATACCAGAAAAATGTATTTCTACAAGTTATAAAGGTCAAAGCAATACTTAGCAACTAATGGCATTAATGTGAATAATGTTACACTACATATCTAAATGCTTATGGATATTTTCTATCAATAAACTTCAACAATCATCAATTTTTTTCCACCTATATGAAAGAGAGACTTTGCTAAATAATGCATCAGAATTTAATGATTAGAAAAATACATTTCAAGCCCATTACCTTACGGCACCATTAGCAAGCTTCAAACATCACAAGTCAATTTTTAATTTAAATATGAATAACGAATATGATCCATACTTGCACTTCATCCACAAAATACGCCGAATTTTCTGGACTATGCCAGCGTGGCCGGCCACTTCAAATCATGCAACTTATGAAATGACCAAACACACCCTCAAACATAACAGTTAACTAACCAAAACTGGAAGTTTCCGAAATTTCACCTGGTGTAAGGAGGCGGGCAAAATATGATGACGTAATCAGCTCCCGCACACGTGTAAGTACTCGTCCCATCATCGTATGCGTAGCTATACGCGCGTGGGCAAGCGCGCTTGAAAAACAGCGAGTACGTCGATGGCCCGCAAACGTCGGGAGTTCCATACGCTCCGCTGCAGCAATATCGGGGATCTCCAAACGCTTCACACGCGCTCCTACAGCCCACGGCTCCACCACCCTGACGCGCCACGCGTAACTCCGTAGGACACGCACCGTTAAGGTCCAACAAACAACCCGTGGCGCTACAATTCCCGCCTTTACGTCCCTTGGCCACGACCAGCATCGGCAAATTGTATCCGTCGACTAAGCTCACGTCGTAGAAATCCAATCCTCCGTCTCCGTTTAACGTCCATTCCGCGAGAGTAGCTGGTGGTTTGGCGCCACTTCCGTTACATTCAATTTGACCGGAGCCGCAATCGCCGCTCAAGCAAACAAATTTACCGGAGGGGTCATGGCCGCAAAGGGTCCGTGCCCAGAGTCGACCGGACCAGTGCATGGGTATTGTTACGGTTCTTGATTTGCCCGGGTTTAGAACAAAGCCGGTGGTTGGAAGCTGAGCCGTGTTGGCGCCAGATAAAAAGCCGGGCCATATCGTGTGTCGGCACTTGTTGATGATCTTGAAAGAAGCTGGGTTTACTTCTGCGATTGAAAACAAGGAAAAGGGTCAGCAAATAAGGAAAAAAGAGAAGGCTTTGGAAAGGAAAGATGGAGTCTTTGAAAGACAGGTTTAATTTACCTGAGAGAAGAGAGAGGAAAAGGAAAGAAAGGAGAGTGGAATAAAGAAGAAGACGATCCATTATTGAAGAAATACAGATTAGAAATTATACAGATTGGAGTTATAGGTTAGAGAGTTGCATATTAAAAAAAAGAAAGAATAAATAAAGAACTTTACTTTTCTTGCGAGGAGAGTAGGGGCAGTGGGAGTGGGACTTCGAGACACTCTCTGTTTGACTCTGTGGGGTTCTTGCCTTTTGGCTTTTGGTTTTGGTTTATTTTGTTACTAGTAATTAATTCTCTAATTTTGTGTGTTTTTGAGGATTAGCACGTGAAATGAAACTATTTTATTTCATGATTTAAAACCTGGTCATTTGTTAATTAATTCTCAAATTGTGGGCAACCAAAGAAGCAAGGTTTTCTATAATCTGGTTTGGGTCTGGTAGGTTAAAACTTAAAAGCACTTCATTTTGGCAATTAACCAAGCTTGTTCCTTTGGATTTGGTTGGTAAGAATTTAGTCCCCTGTTTTGCTGTTGAAAATAATTGAATATGACATGATAAATTATATATAATATATTGCAATGGGGTAATTATATAAATATAGTGACTACAGATTAGGACTAGAACACCATCGATTCATTGCTAACTGAAAATCGCCATACAAACTTTTCTGTTTATGTTTTACTCAGTTATTTGTCTCACTCTCATAATTGGCATGAATATTGAAAAAAGAAAAAGATGCTCGCTCAATTGCATGAATATACTGCATCTAAATGACTAAATCTGTCTAGACATTCCATATGCTGCCTGAAGTTGCAAGTAAAGGTTTAATATTGGTTTTAACTTTTAATTGCTTAGAGCTTAAGCAAACTGCACCCATATATAAGATATCTATAAGTCAAATACATTGTGTAACAAAAAGATTGTATAACAGGTACCCTTTGGGCTTTGACATACATGTGGATTCTGATAAGTGGTAATAAAAATGGCAAACTAGTATCTTAATTCACAAGGAAACAGAACTTGCACATGAATTTGATGTATACATAAACAGAACTGCATCTGCAACAAAAGAATTACAGCAATCACATATAAAATTGAACCCACTTCCCTAATTCATTTCAATTTTGAGGTCATGACGCTTGCCATAGAGACCTCAACCAAATCAAACGCCGAGGCCCTTTAATTGTCATGAATGCAATTGCATTTTTATCATCTTTGAGAACATTAACAGACTTTGTAAACTCAGCATCATCCAATTCTTCTAACTGCTGCAGCTCCTCCAGGCACTTCTGATACAATGTTCTCTCGTTTGATGCATCTCTTTGTAAAGCTTTGAACTTGATTCCTGAAAACATATCGTATATGGCATTCTCTAGTGTCTCACCACCATCATAACATACCCTTTTCTTATGAGCTGAAGCTCTTGGAGCAATGGACTTCCTTTTCTTGGTTTGTTTATCAGTTATACGAATTATTGAATCAGAATCAAGGGTACCCTCAACTACTTGTGTAGGTAAGTTAGTTGGATCCGAGGATCGGACCGTCTCGGTGTTGCTATTACCCTCTTCAGTTATCATAGGAACCCCATTGGCAATGCATTTGGCAATAGTTCTTTCACCTGCACCAGATAAAAATGAAAAAAAAAGAATATTGCTTCTTTGCATACAGTCACTTTCATAAACCACTTGTGCAAAGTGACCAATAAAGTATCAGCGGGTTTCATGCCTTTAACCAAAACGTAATAAGAGCAAACAATACTTTATTGATTTATGAGAAAGCAAACTATGACCCAATAGTATTTTTACATCTCAAAATGAAAATTTACCTTCAAATATGATAGACATTTGTTTATAAAGGGGAAAGCTCTTGCGCCGGAAAGGTCTTGCTTCACTTCGTACCTGTAACAATGTGCAATAAGATTCCCCTAGCTACTAAATCAAGATAGTAATTTTCAAAAGAGATTTTACATACCGCAATATAGTTGTCCCAAATTTTATCATCAGCTACAACCATTTGGCGAGTTTCATCCCAGCCAAATCCATTATGGCATAGCAGGGCTTTAACAACACCATAATCTTTCTTCATCACATTGTACCGGTTTTTAATTTGGTTTTCTTCTAAATTCATGCAAAACTTCTTGTTGAAATCACGAGTAACAGACCTAATCACTTCATTCTTAAATTCATTATAGGCTGTCCGCCCACAATTGTGCTGCTCAATGAAAAGCTCAACCAGATATGCATCACGAGATGGAGTCCATTCAGCTTTGGCTCTGCCTAGTACTCCTTCCTGGGTGGCAGACATCTGGACCAACCATGTTTGATAATAGGGGATTAGTCAAGAAATTGAAGACTTCTTTTAACCCATGTTTGGAATAATAGAAGAACATATGAAAATATAAATGATAGATCTACAGAATTAAGCTGTTATACACTTAGTCATATCTCTTATCCACTGAAATTTCTCATTCCTTCCCTTCAAACAGTTTACATTGTTACTCTAGTTCTTGTTTCAGATTCATACATATATAGTTGAGGCTTGGCTTCAGCTTATGTTTTGATATACTTCATGATGCTGGATTCAAAAAGTTTTGTCTTATAGGTGCATTAGAGTGCCATACTAATGTAAACTCGTTTTTTTTATCCCAAACACAACAATAACATACAAGATCTAAGTCCTCAACAAACAATTTGGTAATTTAATGATGAGGAGCCAGCCACAGTAATCACAAATTACCAAACCAAACATGTACTGTAACCCATTAATCAATAGCCTAACTGTCAATTTGCTTTGAAGAAAGGTTTAAGAAACTGATATCAAGAAATCCCATTTTAGTTTTAGAAAATGAATTCCTTTTTCAATGTGAAATAACCATACACACCAAGGCTCCAAAACTTGAATGATCTCATCTAAAAATATTTCAGTATATGACTAAGTCATTTCCTACAAGAAGTGTCTATACTTGAAATGCTAAAATTTGTGTAGACAAAGGCTAAACAACAAAGATGAAAATTAGAAAGTTTCAACTTCAGTGAGGTTCATGAGAATCATATATACTTGCGATGGACCAATGCAGGGGAAGAAGTTAATGAATCAAAGATTACACCCAAATTAATTCCTTATTTACCCAAATTATATTAATACTCAAAAGTGAAATTCCTGATTTTCTCATCACCCCACCTCCACCCATACCAGTTTCTGAGAGACTGAAAATTTCTCAGAAAAAGAAAATAAGATATTCTGAGAGTTGTTTGTTCCCATAAGTAAATTCAGCCATAATTAAATATAATCTAAATCTAACCAAACTTAAATGACAGAAACAATTAAATACAATCCAATTTGCTTATAAACATCCAAAAAGGCTTTATACCAGTTTTGATATCAGAAGGCTAATATGAAAACCCAGAAATATATATAAGAATCACTAAAGAAATGTTTCCATGCAAATAAAGAAAGCAGAATCATGTAAAGCACAGAATTTTCTAGGCACATTTTCTCAGCAAACTAACAGATAGAGAAGACAATGGTTAGTTTCTTTTGACAGTACCTTTGTTCAAAGTTCAAACCGGTCAGTGATAGGGACTTGGAATTCGCATGTTAGGAGTTTAAAACAACTCCAGACAAACAACTGCTGAAATGGAAAGTGGGAAGACAAAAAGGAAAGAAACGAAAGTTCCTCCTGAACAAAATTACAAAATGCAGCGCGGGACTATAGTTATAAATGGTAACAAGCTTTCTGACTCAATCACCTGTAGCCACGTCAAATAAAGCTATTTAATTCGGCTGGGTTAATCACCTAATCATAACCGTTCAAATGTTTGACTTCTCTTCTGGACTTTATGGCCCTATCGTTTACATTCAAATTTGGGCCTCCACCATATTCATAAACTTTAACTGGTAGGTAAAAAATTGGGCCTCGGCTAAAAATTCTTTTGGTTCCATTTGTTTTTTTCAAAGTTCCTTTACTAACAAGAAGAGCATATGGTATCAAAAAAAGAAAAACAAGAAGAGCAATGAGCATATATCACTACTCGTTTGAGTTGATGGAGGAAAAGGAAATAGTGCTAAAAGATCTCTTTCGTTTGGGTTGTTAGAAAAGAGTTTTGCTACACAGCTCGAAAAATTGACATGAAATTTGGTCCCTCATGATGTGTCATGACTAGTCATTCATGTTATGTAGCAAAACTCTACTCAACTAGTGGTGGGACCAATCTGTTGGACCAACCTTGTAACAACACGTCATATGGGACCAAATTTCGGGTCTGTGTAGTAAAACTCCTTAGAAAATTTCCTTCATTTAGGGTGATACTCTTCAATTTTGGATTAATCAATATTGGATGTGATTATTAGAGACTTATATGGAAATTACTTTTTCACTCATGCTTTTTATTAAAATTTCTAGACCTACAACTGAAGGGAAAATGTGTATCCAAAAATCTTTTATTATATTAGTAAGATTTTTCTTCTTTTTTAAACACAAAAGGTAGGTTTCTCAGTAAGCAAGAGATATCAAAATTACTTTAGTTTAAGAAGTGCTAAGTAGTAGTAGAATCTATGCAGAACATATAAGTCCTAGAGTCAAATTCAAAATGCCAATAAAACACCAAAAAGAACAAATTGAAATACTTTCTTTATTGTGCTTTGTAAATGCCTAAATGGCCCCAAAAAAAATTCAGCTTTAGTTGTGTCATGTGTGTCACAAGAACAACAAAAAAAGATGGAAATGACAAAATTTCCTTTCATTATAGGATTCTTCAGTCCTAGAATTTGCTTCCAAAATGGAGGCCATAAAGGAAAAGCCAGCATCAAGTTGTTTTTTTGTATAAATGGCCTTCACACCAATTATAACTCATTTAGAAAAATCAAAAAAGGTTCAGACCCAATTTTCCTTCTAATGGAGTTGACCACAAAATAATGTTTTTGATTAACTTTTGCAAAAGAAGCCCAAGTCAATATGCAAGTAAATTTTTTTTTTTTCCAGTTCCAAATCTATTCCTTCTCTGATCAACACCCATAAAAACCTTCATTATGAGAAAGGTGAATGGTAGTTTTTGCAAATGCCTAAAGTTTTGACTCAGTTATGAGCCATAATCATTACAGGACAAATCCCATAATTAAAAAGTTTTAAGGCAAAGTTTTTAAATCAAATCTTTCACTAAAATTTGGCATAATTTTTTGTCTTGTTAAAGACATATTAATTGAATGTGCTTGTTCAATTAAAGCAAGACTCATTTCACATCATAGAAAGAGTACTATAATTATTGAGCAGCATCATGGTTTTTAATTAATTAAATTACTCTAGTATATGTTCTTCTGCTGTAAAGAGAAGAACAAAGCTGTTTGCATCAATGGGAAATTATAATTTTCCTTCCATATTCCAAACAATTATATGAGGGGAATTATTGATCATGATATATAGTTTTGACTTTATGATCTTATTTAAAGTTGCATTCACTTTCTATATATATCTACCTTATTTTGCTGTTAGCCTGGCGTGCTGAAATGTTAATGCTTATGCTACATTATTAATGGGGTTTGTCTTTGTGTTCACAATAAGCATGACATGAATTTTAGACATTTTTGGAAGATTCAATCTTTTCCTTTTTGTTAATCAAAATTATCACAAGAAAGATTGAATGATTTTTTTTTTTTTGGTCTTATGGCCCCAAACCCTAATTACGTCTATATATATAATATAGCACCCACAAAGACAACACTTAGAACAATTAGCATGCCCTGTCGAGTCTCATGAATCAACATACCATTTCAAATGGATTATAATTAGCACTCAACTTTTTTCTTTGCCCAAACCTTTTTATCAATATTACCATCATACTTAATAATTGAAAATGTCACCTGAATTTAACAAAAATGATTACGGTATGTTAATTAGTTAGTTGAATACATTTGTATATGTTTCATGTTAATTTATGGTGGTAATAATTACACAAAGAAAGAGAAGATTAAGTTATTGCTACTAACAAATGATTAGTCGAGACTATAGACATTTCTTACCTTGACAAATGAAAACATAAATTCAGTCCTTTGTAAAAGCATTTGTTAGAAAGGCTTAACCCTTTCCATTTATAACTGGGAAAGGATTAGTATTTGTACACATATATATTTTTGGTATCAATCCTCAACTCGATAACCACATTGAAAAATTCCGACTAATCTCGAGTCGAGACATGTCAAATCTAAACTGTTTTCACCATTGAGAAGACTCGAATTTGATACTTTGATTAGAGGATATTGAGCTCCTTCCACTCAACTCAACAGATATCGGTATGTACATTACCAAAATTAATAAAATAATGGACTTAAAGATAATTTTGGCTAGATTGATTGTATATCAAATAATCAATGCTCATGGTAAATTTTGTTAATATAAAAGAAAAAGTTTACTAAAAGACTGCCACCACACCACCATCCATTGGAATTTGCTTTCAAAATACTCGATGAAAAACCCAGTCATTCATTCATCCCCTCTGCAAAACCCTTTGTCAACAGCTAGTTTCATTCACTTCTCACTGAAATCAGAGAGATGAAGAAAACTTTTGTTAATGCATATAAAAAAAAGGACGAAAAATTTCAGATGCAAAATTGATGAATAAGGAGCAAAGGAGGAAGCAGCAATTTGGTGCAATGCAGAGCATTATAGGTGGTCAAGGAGACAGGGGCACCAGAAGGAATGTTTCTGGTCCCATTCGGCTGTAAAAGCACGATTTCCACCAGGGAATTTGCTGTGCTGCCCAACAGGCCCCATCAATATGTTGGCACTGCTCCAAAACACTAAACCCTTTTATTTTCATTCTTTTCCTGTTTTGAGCTACCTCCTTCGGAAGTCCTGAAAACTCATGCTTTAGCTTAATAATGAATATATCAAGTTATCAACACAAGTTTGATGCAGGAGGTTTTTTTTTTTTTTTAAATGTCTTAATTTATTTATGTTTATTAGAAAAAAGACAAACTCATTATGTTATACCCATCATAGCTTGAGAAATAATCAATAATCTGTCTGGCAGTCTGGGGGTTAGTTGTTCCAATTCAAAAACAAGAAAACCAGTGCCCAAAAGAAGGTTAAAAGATTAATAAGGACTAAGGAGTACTGATTGCAGAGGGGAAAATAAATTCTTTTGCTGTTGAGTTTAATTTTTTTTTTTTTAACAATTTTCTGACACCTTGAAGTTTGTAGGTATATAATGGTAATTTGGCACACTCTGTTTATATCATCATCATGTAATATAAGTTTTTTTTGTTCTTTTTATCATTTTATTCAGACCTCTTTCCCAAGCTGACTTATAATTCTTCTGTTTCGAATTCGATAGCTCCCTTGCTTGAAAAGAATGCAGACCCAAGAACAACATTCCAGATTTTTTCATTCCTAATATCTATAAAGAATGATTAATTTCTGATTTTCACATTTTATAAACTACTAATGTACCCAGCAATAATTCATCCAAGAGAAGGAATGTTTGTATGTTCTGAACTGTACTAAGCAAAAAAGATTAATGATACAAAAGCATACAAAAACAATATTAAAAATCACAAGGGTAACAAGGGGAATTAGACCATATATACTAAATAAAAAAAGGAATGTGGGCATTTCCAAGGGCACATGAATCATGATTTAAAGAGTCTCGCCAATGGAGTTTTCTGGTGTAGTCCATATTAATGTCTCTAATGCAATCTATAGATAATATATAGTATAGTAATTTGCTGATAAAAATATCCATGATTTAGTAGTTTTAAATATATTATAAGTAAATAAATAAAAACTCATGTGAAGAAGGGAATTGTGATTTTGGGGTTTGGGCTTTTGAAGGAGGCGAGGGGGAGGGGAGTCTCGAGTCCACAAAGCCATTGGCCATGTGATAAAAGCAGCTTTCTTCTTCTTGTAAAGCGACCACGCCCGTTTGGCTGCAATCATGCGGTCTACTTTGTTATTATTTCTCTTCACTCCTTCCCAATCACTTGCTTTCCTTATATCATTTCCTTTCTATTTTTTGGTTCCCTCTTTCTTATAACTTAATCTTGTCATCTTTCCCCTATGTACCTTGTTTTTCTAGTAGCAATTAGTATATACAATATTATATATGTCCACAATTTGCTTTCTTCTTTTTGCCATTGTAACCTTTTCTCAAATGTTGATATTTTTGGGATAATGCAATTCAAACTCTTGCTCTTTAATCTAAGAGTATGGACAAACCATTTAAGTTAAATACTTAATCTTACAAAAACAATATAATTTTTGAGAATGAACATTGTAATACTTGTTTCTATTAAATGTAAGTAAAACTCATCATCAATTAATGCCTACAAGTTCAATATCGATATACAAAAGTTAGTACAACTGCAACTAGGTTATTGTTGTAGAGTGTGCTTCTATAGTCATCAAATAGAGGCACCAAAATGTAACATGCTTTCATTTTTTTTCCATGAAAGTACCCACTATTCGATAGTCAAATTAATGCGTGACTAATTATTTGAAGTAGAGTCGAGTCGAATCTGAATTAAGGAGACTCTTCCAATGCCTTTTGTTTTCTAATCACATAATGTAAACAATACCAATGCAAGCCTAATACAATTAAACCTTCACTCCTTCTATCCTTCATCTACTTGGTCAGAAAGGTTAGTGATCAAAATTGATTCAGAAGAAAGGATAAATTTCTTGAATACGTTAAGGAGATTAGAAACATTAAATACTAATCAATTAAGAAGATATTAAAAAGAAAATTTAATACAAATACATCATTCATTCGATAAAATCATAAAAGTAAGTATACCATCAAATAGAAATCTCCCTTAAAATAATTTAAACATATGTTTATAATCACTGACTAATTAGGCCCCAAAACAACATTGGTAAACATGACGTAAGGTTTAGCTAAGCTTATATTTTACATTTACAATCATTTTTTTTATCAAAATTGTAATTAAAAAAATAGTACTAGAATATAATAATGGCATGTTAAGAGTTATGATGAAAAATTAAGGCTAGATTAGGTAGAGAGACAAATGTAATTATAAGCTCGGGAAGCGGGGAGACCCGCTCGTGCGGACAAGCCACTCACGCTCTCTAATGGAAATTCCATTTTCCTCTGCTTAATTAATCAAATTAATAAAACTTAATTAGTAATTTAATCATGAACTAAAAAACAAAATTTATAATTACAAAAAAAGGGCTCAAAAACCAGAGGATTTCGTCAAAGCCCACAAAAAGAAAATATATTTGTGATTTAAAAAGGGGGATTTACTCGGTTCCCAAAACAGCCCCTCTCTAAAATACCTTTCAAACAGTCTTTTCTTTTCCCACCCTTCGAGAACTCCCCTCCTTCATGTCTTGTATATATATATCCTTATATCTATTCTCTTTTCTTCAACCTTCCCATCTTTTTGTCTGCCAAAAATATTCCCTTGCATTGAAAACAAAAGCCAAAACCTACTCACTTCGCCATTAGAACAGAGGGTTAATACAGTAAGGAATAACAGAGTTGAAGATAAGAGTTTTAGAGGAAACAGAGGGGAAATTAATATAAGTAAGGAAATTTAGTCATGGCGACTGATAAGGTGGTGGAGACTGTAATAGTTGGGAATTATGTGGAGATGGAAACTGAAGGGAAGCCTAGAAGCATGAAAAGCAAGATTTCTAGCCTGTTTTGGCATGGCGGCTCTGTTTATGATGCCTGGTTTAGCTGTGCTTCTAATCAGGTTTCTTTCAGTTTTTTTTTAAACAATGTTCTTGTATACCCAGTTTTTGATAAGAGATTAACATTTTTCTGGGTTTTTTGGTTCATTTGTTTGCAGGTGGCTCAAGTTTTGCTTACATTGCCATACTCATTTTCCCAGCTAGGGATGCTCTCAGGGATTCTGTTTCAGCTGTTCTATGGGTTAATGGGAAGCTGGACAGCTTATCTCATTAGTGTACTCTATGTAGAATACAGAACAAGAAAAGAAAGAGAAAAAGTTGATTTCAGAAACCATGTTATTCAGGTAAAAAAAAAAAAATTTAACCCAATTTCATCAAACACATGAGGAAAATGATGACAAGCATTTCTTTTCAATTTTTTAACCCTAAAAAAAATTGGTGTAGTGGTTTGAGGTTCTTGATGGGTTGCTTGGAAAACACTGGAGGAACGTGGGTTTGGCATTTAACTGCACTTTTCTTCTGTTTGGATCTGTTATTCAACTCATAGCTTGTGCAAGGTTCTTACTCATCTCTCTGACTCTTTTGGCTTTATTAATTTTATGAATCCATGATTTTAAAAATGATACTAAAAAGAATCAATTCACACAAGTTTCTGACAAATTGGTTGGGTTGGGTGTTTTTGTTTTGATGTTGCAGCAACATATATTACATAAATGATAATCTGGACAAGAGGACTTGGACTTACATCTTTGGGGCTTGTTGTGCCACCACAGTTTTTATTCCTTCATTTCACAATTACAGAATCTGGTCTTTTCTTGGCCTCATCATGACCACCTACACTGCATGGTATCTCACCATTGCCTCCCTCCTCCATGGCCAGGTAATTTAATTAAATTCAACTCTTTACTAAATTACCATACTTTAACATGGACTCGAGATATGGTGTCGGATTAGATATCTTATTAGGCTAAATATAGTTTACACATGAAAATGTTGGACATGATTGGGCAGCTTGGCCCACAAATGTTGGGTTTGAAATGAGTCTAGAGGGAACCTGGTTGTCCCATTTCTTGTCAAGAATAGCAAATTGATTTAATTAAAGCATATTATTAGCATATAAGATATGATCGAATCTTATTAATTGTCTATAAAAGTTAATTAATAGTAGTGATATGGAGTTATTCATGGATTGAAATGTGTATAGGTTGAAGGGGTTCAGCATTCTGGTCCGACCAAGCTGGTGCTATATTTCACTGGGGCCACAAACATTCTCTATACATTTGGGGGACATGCTGTTACTGTGTAAGACAAGTTTTTATTTACAATTCGTGTCTTTTACGTTATTAACAAAATCATCGCCATGTTTTTTAATGTCAATACTTAATCTTAACAGCTGTTTAGACTTTAGAGAGACTTATAAATTCATAAACAGATAAAAAAAAAAAGCAGTTTCTGAAAATGACCAGAGCTTCACTTCTTTAGACATGATCTGACCATTGGAGATCTAATGACCAATCAAATAAACAATAAGCATATTAATTGTTAGCATTAATATTTGCTATAGTATTATTGGAGCTTTTTCTTCTTTTTATTTTTGTAGGCGTGGAAGGCAAAAAGTTGCTTTCTTCTTGGAAACCCATAGTATTCCTTTTCAATGTAGAAAAAAAGCCAATGAACTTTTTTCCTTTTACTTTCGCTTTTATCATGAGAATAGGCCAAGGAAGGGTCCAGCTTTGTTCAGTTAATCGAACAGAAAAGAAAAAAAAAGCCCGTAAAGTTCATGGAGCTGGCTTTAGCTTTTAAAGGCCTTAAAACCCAAAATTAATCAGCCTGAAAAGTTCACCATTTCTGCAGGCCCTGATAGATAGTAGTACCTGAGAAATGAAGAACATATGAATACGTGGGATAATGAGTGATTAATTAAGTTTTGTACACAAATTGCAGGGAAATAATGCACGCAATGTGGAAGCCTCAAAAGTTCAAGGCAATATATTTGCTAGCCACAGTTTATGTGCTGACACTGACACTTCCATCGGCAGCAGCAGTTTATTGGGCATTTGGAGACATGCTTCTCAATCACTCAAATGCTTTTTCTCTTCTCCCAAGAAACCCCTTCAGAGACATGGCTGTCATTTTAATGCTCATCCACCAGGCAAGCATGCTTCCCCTAATTATACCCATTAATTACTCCTACAACATACATCCTCATTCACGCATTAACACAAACACCTTATTTAACAATCTCATTTTGGGTATTGCAGTTCATTACATTTGGATTTGCATGCACGCCTCTATATTTCGTTTGGGAGAAAGCAATTGGGATGCATGAGTGCAAGAGCCTTTGCAAAAGGGCAGCAGCAAGATTGCCAGTGGTCATCCCAATCTGGTTTTTGGCCATCATTTTCCCATTCTTCGGACCCATTAACTCAACTGTTGGATCCCTCCTTGTTAGCTTCACTGTCTACATCATTCCTGCCTTGGCCCATATTTTCACCTTCAAATCAGCCACTGCTCGAGAGGTAAAACTCAAAACTTAGCTAATTTTTAAAGAAGATTTAAGTATTTAACTTTATGTCAGAGTCAAAGGTTTGACTGAAGAAATGAGACAGAAAATTTGGATGCTAAATTAAATAAATAGAAGTGTAAAGCATAAGAAAATAAGGTTAGGTAGCGTGTGGTCACAGTCTAGCAGACCAGTCCCGGGTCTTTCTCCTAAACTGATATTCTAATCTAATCTAATCTAATCTTTAGTATAACACTCAACATTTTGATTATTGTGTGAAGTGAAGGATTACTCAATTTGCTTTTACTTATTTCATGAAAAAAAGAAAAGACTGTAAATATTTTACCTTGTTGTAAAATAAAAGGCACGAGATTCGTGCTGCAACTGTGAAACCCAGTTGTTAACCTGCTGAAAGCTTGTCTTTTTCTTGATACGTTCCATTCGTATTTTGGGTACAAAAAAGAAACCTTGGAAGAAAAAATGTAGGTCCATATTTAATGCAAGTTCTGGGGGGAATATTGACCCTTGGATTCATTATTTTGTTTATGATTGGTAACTTTTCTGATCAACGGCTGTGATGATTCATGCAGAATGCAGTGGAGCAACCACCGAAGTACTTTGGAAGATGGGTGGGGGCATACACGATAAACATTTTCGTAGTTGTGTGGGTCCTTATTGTTGGGTTTGGATTTGGAGGGTGGGCCAGCGTCACAAATTTTGTACACCAAATTGACACATTTGGGTTGTTTACCAAGTGTTACCAATGCCCACCACCAGCTATGCCACCGTCTTCGACGCCTCACGGCCTCAACGCCACCGCGGCTGCTCCTCTACATCATCCTCTCAACCACACTCGCCACCCATGATTTGTCTCCGAAAGAGAGAAGGGTTTCCCTTCTCATGGCTTAACTAGAGTTGCAAACAATGAAATGTCTCATCATCGATTGTGTCATTTGCACACTTTGGTCATCTTTTGTTACTTTAGGCTTTGGGCAAAGAAGATGAAAATTGGAGCTGAAAAAAATGGAAGTTCATAAATCAAATTAGATTAAAAAATCTTTGGCTGGTATTGTCAATTCTTGTATACACCAAATGCCATCCAATTTGAGTCTTTCTATGTCCTTTTCTTTTATTTAGCTTAGAGAGTTTGTAATGCATTTCCAAGAAAGCAAAAAAACAAAAACATGAAACAAAGTTTGTAATGAAAAATTCAAGATCTCTGCTTCTAGCCATGATTCGGTCTCATACTCTCATATATAGTATAAGCCCTTTACAATAATGTCAAGCATTTCCCTTTGCTTTACCTCAAAAAAAGCATATACCTTTGCTTTACTTATTGGGTTCAATTAATGTCTCAAATATAACAAGTTGGTACATATGATATGCTATGAACTGTTTTAGGTATCTATAGTTAGAATCATACATTAGACATTACACTAAAAATAAGTGGAATCTACTTTACTATAACATGACAAAATATGAAATTCCAAAAACCTACAAACAGAGATGAATCTATATACCACTCTGCTCCAAAGAGATTGGCAGTGATTCGTCAATTTTATTTCTTGATCTGTTGAAATAGCTATAGCCCAACTACTAATCTGATCTATACTTGGTTCGGAAATAGAATCATGGTTGTAGGCAAATTGAATTATTATATTATCATTCATAAATTTTACAAGTAAGGAGTCTTGTGAATGGTGAGGATAAGTTTCAGAAGAACTATCGTCTGATTGAGATCCGACGCGACTTGACTCTAAATTAGTTGGGATACAATATGATTACCGAGTTATGGGGTTCAATGAGGTATAAAATAGTTAGATTATAGATAACTAATACTACAAATAATGAAGATTAATAGGAGGCCAGCCGTGGTTAATAAAAATTTTGATTTAGATATCCCCCAGAGTTCCCGCTTTGAGCCCCCATATCTAGGACGTTTGGTGCCTTTGATGGTTGGACTTTGAAAATGAAAATTCAAGCAATAAAGCAGCTTCATGCAGAGAGCATAGGGGAGAAAGAAGGGTTGAAAAATCGAAAGCATCTTTCCTTTGATCTATGTTAAATCCATTGATATGATGAGAAATCATCAAAAACTCAAAAGGGCTTTTACCAGACATAGTCTAATGATTAAAGAACAAGGCAGAAAATTGACGTAAGGAGAAATATTGAAGAGATGTTGCTTAAATGTTGGGCGATAAAGCCTGCTATAGACATAGATACACCAATGGCACTGTGGGGGAGCCAAAGAGGGAATCTTAATAATCTTCCAGCCATGAAAAGCTAAAATATGTAGCAGCAATCACAAAGCTTTTCCTTTTGTTTTAGAGACCATATATTCCCTTTGCAAGGGCATGCGACCCCCCATAATTTTTTCTTTTCGCTTTGTTTTTCCAAAGGCTAAAGGCTTTTTCAGATTAAAAGTCATTCTCTTTATTCGCTAGACAACAAGACAAATGATATCAAGTTCGGAGACATGCTCTTCTTTTTCGTATTCAATTTCCCATTAGAATATTTTTCTTCCCAACTTTGCAAGAAAAGAAATATGCTCTGTGAAATTATATGTTTAGAATACTCGGAATTAAATGTTTCCTAAATACTACTATAGTTTATCCTTTTGGGCTTTGGGTATATGAACTTTGCATAAGGGCCAGAATACGCCCTATTTTCTTTTTTTGGTTCATAAAACCACCACTCCTGGAAACTGGAATCTGAGCCCAATCACTAGGGCAACCCATATTTCAAATAGCACGTCATGAGCTCAAAAGAAAGCTTCCATTTACTTTGTATTTCAAATACAAATATCTGTATTTGCTTCTAATAGCTCGATTTTTTTATGTATTTGAATTTGAGTGGATTAGGATTTGGATTATGATTATGTAATTGAAACTAAAACTAAGATTCAAAGTTAATGTGTTGGTAAATCTTGGCTTTCCGAAAGAAGAAATGAAGTTTCTTTGAGTTTGGTGTTCAATCGCTATTAGGGGGTTCTTGACTTCTTGTCCATATTAATATTTGTAGATTCGTGATGTGCACTATTCTCATATAAAAGGGTCCACTTTCACGTCCCTCCAACAGCCAATGGGCCACTCTTAAAAACGCCCAAAGACCAAAGTTGAAAGAAACTGCAATGCACCTTCAAAATGAAATAACATGGCACGGCTTCACCAAAAATTGCCTTCTTAGGGGAAAATGAAAATGGAGAACTTTGATTGCCAAAGCCTAAATTCCAAATTGGGTTTTTTCTATTTACGTTTCTTTTGAATTGACTCTGAGTCAAGGCTGTCAGTGTTTTGGAAATCAGATTTTCCATTTGGACGAAATTTATTTTGCAAACATCAATCCCCATCCCTAGTCAATTTGGTGTCACTATAATCCTCCAGTACGAAATCTCGAGGTGGATTTTTTGGATTGAGATGGAAGATAATTCCAAGTCCAATTCCAACCCAATACTCCAAATACTCATTTCATTTTCAACAACTCTTCTCAATTTATATCTCCCAACTAAAACAGGAAACTAATTTGCTTCCAACATCTTTCACCGACTTTAAAAACCCAATTTCTCGTAAGAAAGTGAAATTTACCACATAGAAAACCATGAAACCAGGTAAATTTCTAAATAATGACCCATATTTCTTGGTATTTACCCAAATAATAAAGATTCGAGTCGAGTTACTAATTTCTTTCACTTTTTCCTCAGCGAAAGGCCAATCATCAAATTTCTTATCCAAAAAGGAGCATAAAAGGTCATACAGTCCAAGAACGCATTAAATATCACCAGCCTGTCTCAAGTAGGAGACTGTTTTATCGAATAAATTGGCTAAAACAGTAAAACCCTCGTTTACTAATTGGAATTTTTACCATTAATTTAATTTAAACCCTCGCAAAGGCCCAAAAATAAGATGAAGAAGGGTCAAACCAGAGAGCAAAATGGACCACTTTCTGATTGTTAAAAAAAGCTAAGAAGCACCCCCCATAATTGGGTAGCTTTATGCTGCATTATTCATGTGCTTTATTCACACCAACGAGCCATAGAATCCCAAACCTTTTCAAATATACAGAAAAATAGAGTAATCGACAAATATAAGTGTACGAAAACAGCTCCTTCCCCATCTGCAAATCCGTCCCTACGAAAACCTAAGAAAATGAATATGTCGCTTTCATCTACTTATTCCCCATTACTCACTTTCAAGTCCCAAGGGTCCCCTTTCTCCTTCCCTCGGTCCAATTCCTTTTTCTTCCACCAAGCCAATAAATCTCCAGGATTGACTCAGAATTTGTACCCCATATTCAAGAAGATTATTAAAGAATCATATTCATATCTAAAGTCTAGCAACTGCCTCCAAAAGCCAATAAAATATTCGTAGATTTGATTTGTTAACGAATCAACGTTTTAATCAAGATCATAGCTACTTTAATTTAAAATTGAAAGGCAAGAAAGAAGTGAATAAAACTACTAGATTGTATTTATATTATAATTGTGTATGAACACTTGATGACAGTGAGAGTTGTAACATCATATATCTCAACATTTCCACTTCAGAAAATCTAATCCACTCCACTGTAAAACCCTAAATAAGATTCCCATTACAAACCATTTTCTAAAGCATCAAGCGAACCAAAAACCCACAAACTGACTAGCAACAATCCTTGAAAAAAACATTAAAAAGAAAAAGCCAACCATACTGAAAAAGTAACGAAACCGACAGAAAGTACCGAGAGAGCAGGAAAAGGAAGGGTCAGAAGAAATGCGAAAAGACGCATTTAACCCATTTCAAGCTTTAACGGCCACCGTTGGGACAGTCCCTTGCAAAATGCCCAGAGCCACCACAGTTGTAACAATTGCCAGAACCACCGCCGCCTCCACCGTACCTTCCACCGTCGCCACCTCCACCCTGAGAACAATCCCTGGCGAAATGGCCCGACTCACCACACTTGAAACAGCCACCACCGCCGCTTCCGCCGCCACCGCCTCCTCCGTAGCCGCCACCACCTCGCCTTCCACCGCCACCGCCACCTCCGTAGCCGCCTCCATAACCACCGGACCCACCTCCGTATCCTCCACCGCCACCACTTCCGCCATAGCCTCCACCGCCACCTCCACGGCTGGATCTTGTGGTTCCACGAACAGGGGCTCCGTTGGGACCAGTAACGTCGACAGCCTTGGTACGATTACCATCAGACTCGATGACGAACTCGACCTCTTCGCCATCAGCAAGGCTACGGAAACCCTCGGAGCGGATTGAGGATTGGTGGACGAACAGATCCTCGCCACCCTCATCAGGGGTTATGAAGCCGAACCCCTTCTGGTCACTGAACCACTTCACTTTCCCAGTCAGCCTGCTCTCACCCATGTTTTCAGATCTAAAAACCCTAGCAAAAACCCGCACACACAGCACACGAGAAACTACCAAGGAAGAAGCTATAAAACAAAGAGACGCGAAAACAAAGGCGAGGTGGGGACTTTATATTACGGATCAGAGCAATGCGAATGGTGTGACTACCACGTCAGAGTTTGGAAATGATTAAAAAATATCAATTTTAATAGATTTATTAATTTATTAATTATAAGCGGGAGTGTTTTGGGGAACTTCATTGTTTGTTTTCCTTTTCAGGGATCAAAGCGACGGCTAGGTCTCAGGTAAAAAGGATCCGACGGCTAGGGAAATGGATGAAGTCGATTATAGACCGTCCGATTAAATGTTGAGAAGGGTATTTTGGTAAATGAAACAATAGTAGTTTTTGAGTGGGAGTTAAATTACGAAAGGGTACAGACTCCTGAGAATTCAGGTGTGAATGAAGACAAATGTGGGTCCCACAAAGTAAAAAAAAAAAGAAGGAAGAAATATCTGTTTGGAAAAGATTATTATCCTATCTGCCGCAGATTACAGGGAGGTTTTAACTTGTGATAATTAATTACTCGAATTTTAAAGTTAATCAAGTTTTAGAGAAGATTAAAAAGTAAAGTAAAGAGTAAAGACCGGTCAAAGAGTGAAATGGGAAGAAAAAGGAGAAAGTCTGACCTGAGGGCTCAGAGAGAGGGCATGTGTAGGATGGGACTTTTCAATTGGGTCAAGCCATTGTCCTTTCAACTTTGAAATGAAAGGAAAATCTTCTTTTGCCAATAAATCATATTCATTTATTTACAAACACACTCATTAATTCATGTACACTCATCTTCTTTACTCTACTTAATTACAACTACTGATTAAATTAAAGTAATTAATGAGTAATGACTAATTTAACTGAACAGTTACAATTTTGCTTTGTTCAACAAAATGGGTGACTTTTGGTTGGTTGGTTGGCATTGGTTTGGGACTTGGGAGGGAGCAATGGCAGTTACTATGTCTTGGGTTTACTAATAAAATAATACTAACTTGTTTAATTAACTCCTGGAACGCTCGAATGCCTATGTTTAGCTCGAAAATTTAACCCAATTAATAATTAATGAATTTATTTGGTAGTAGATCAATTTTTTTCTTTAAATAATTGAATTGAATACTTAATTACTTACTACTAGTAACTAGTAATTAAGAATTGGTAAATAGTTTGGTTTGGTTCTTCAACAACTACTACTACTAGTAGTACTACTTTAACTTTAACTTACATCCTTTTCTTCCTTTATTTTTTTCCTTTTTACTTTCTGGATCAATCATGTGACAGCTTTCGTATTCTGTCATTCAAAGCGGAGACTGCAAGCAGTCAGGATTCAGAAAAAGCATTCTTGTGGTTTTTGGCAGGCCAGGCCGACCACCCCTTCTGCCCTTTCCGCTTTGCCAATTCAAAGTTACAATCCACCAAAACCTTTTTTTAGTTGGTTCGAAAGCTTTCTAACTTCTAAGTTATTTGGACATTAGGACCCAAAAGGCCCATAATGTTATAGAACCATTTTTACCCAACCCATTTTCGCTTCAAGGCTTTTAATTTGAATTCCAGTCCAGTTTGGGCCTTTTCCCCCTGCCATTTAAACTTTCCAAGATATATGTCTAAACCCATATATTAATAACACTTTTTGTCAGAAAAATAGAAAATTGCTACTTAGAAACTGATTTTTGGGAGCAAAGGGTTTTGTTCATTTTCCTACTATATTGCTGTTAAGGGTTCCTCTCCTCATGTTCCAGGAGGTTGAATTAAATACTAGTCCTAAATCAAATTCTAATGCAGATATATATTTGAATTAGGGAATTAAATATTGTTTATAATGTAAATCAGACAACAAGAATGAGATGAAGGGAGTGTAAGCTTTGACATCATTATTTCTGCTGTTGAGGCAAAGGGAAAGGGCTGTTGTTGAGCATTCTTTTTCACGTGTTTCAGGCGGATAAGTTAACATCATTTTCCTATCCGAAATAAGGAATCAAAATCTAGTTTCTTTAAGTTAATCAAGCCAAACTTTGACATATTTTTTTATCTTACGTTAGAATGTCAAGTCACGGACAAAAAGAAATAGTTCCAAGAGATATTTAATGCTTACTTTGAATCCAATTGGTCTCTTTATCAAAAGTGCAAAAGCAACCAAGCTTCTCGCCAGCTTCATCTATCTTGTCAAATACCAAGCAGAAACAGAGTGACCCTTTTGTTTGGATCTGCATTTCTAGCTAACGTGGAAAAATTCCCAGTTCTTTTCTGATCAAATTTGTCCATTAATCATCATGGATTTTCGTCTTGCATGGAAGTTTAGGATCGTCTAGTAATTGTCATGAAATTAATGCAAACGTTTGGTTCAGCGTCACCCTTGCATATATATTTGCATTTTGTCCATTTCCATGAGGAAATCCAAAATAATATGATTGACAGATTTGGCTAACTTGCTCATTTCATTGACTAGGAAGCAGTATCTTAAAATGGGAACCTTCTTTAATAGCTCAGTACAGAACTGCCTGTAAAGTAATCCAACACAGATTGAATAATTGAAATGGTCCCTGTTTCAGAAAAACTTACTTGAGAAGATTGTGCAAGAAAAACAGTATTGTGTTTGATGAACAGATGGGTCACACCAAGATTTCAAGCCAATTCCAAGCTGATAAGAGAGAAAAGTGAGATTAAAATTTAAAAAGCATGAACTATAAGTGTCTCCTACATGACTAGTATAACGGTATCGTCGACTTTTAAGTACTAATTTTATATACACTTCATTCAGGGTAACAAAACCAGCAAAATTGGACAACAATATTGTCAACAAACTTGCACAAAAAGTGATGATCAAATTTTAATGGTATCCTCTTGAACCCCTTGATTGATAGAGTTCCAATTTCAATTTGGCCTCTGGTAATAAAGTTTCAATGAGAGGATCTTCACATAGATGAGCCTGTTTTGATGCCCACTCGAGTACTATAAGCACTTCTTCTTGTGCAAGCGTCTCACTCTCAGGAACATTGCACGAAATGTAACACAGCAGGGTTAATGAAGGGTATTGAACCATTTGTTCACCAAAGTAAACCAGTTGAATCAAATGCTTGGCGCCTCCTGCAGCGATTATGGCTTTTGAATGAATCTCATGGAGGAAATTATCCGGTGTGGCAAACTTGTTGAGTGCAATGGCTGCCTCCATGGAAATTTCTGCTTCCCTTTCGTCAAGAAGTCTGACCAATGGCCCAATAATCCGGGTTTCAGTGGCTCGGAAAGTCCTGGCCAAGTTTCCTATAGCTTTGATGCAAGGCAAAAGGAGGTCTGAATCTGCCCTTTGTATGACTTTGAGTAATTGGTCGACAACGGCTTTGGCTGCAGGGGATGTAGGCTTGAAAGCGGAGTGTCTTAAGTCAGGGTTTGCTTCACCTACAGCTGTGATTTCCATCAATGCCATGGCTGAATACGACTGTACATCTTCGGCACCCTTTTCTAACAAAATTGCAAAACATAAAAGAGCTCTTGATTCCGTTATGCTACGACATATTCCAAGATTTCCCTTGCACAGCTGCCAGAGAGCTCTTGCTGCCATTGCTTTCATTTGGGCTTTCGTCGCCGGGTTTTCAAATTCCCTGCCCTTAATGCTAGTTCCAGATAATGAAACATGAGGATGGTTTTGATTATGAGGCTGGTGTTGGTGGTGTGACCTGTGATTTTGTTGATTGCCTTTGGGGACATGATGATGGGGATTTGGGCCATTGTGTTGTTTTTGTAGTTTCATAGGTTTAGTACTGTCATCAGTTTGGGTTCTCATGGCCATGGTGTTAGCAACAACATTTTGCATCTGACTAGGTGTAATTTGAATGCCCAAAGGATGAGCTATAGTACCAGGTTGTTGTTGTTGTTGCTTATCGTGATCTTCGCGCTTAGTTTGTTGTTGTTGTGGAGTAGTATTATTACTAGCCATGACAACCGAATGAATAGACAAATTCTGCTTACTCACAATGGCGTACTTACTATGTTCTTGAACGGTCTCAAAGGCAAGATGACTGACCAGAAACCGGATTATATTGTTCTGTGAAAAATGGTCTTGGCATTTGGGGTAATTTGCAGCCAATTCTGATACAGCCCAAGCCACCACAGCTTGAACATGCATGTGACCTTCTTTGAGGATTTTCGCAAACACTGTGCAAACTCCCGCATTCACAATCTGTTCGACACTTTCCGCATCACGTCCCAGCAACCCAATTGCTCTTGCTGCATTCTCCTGACCTTCCATTTTCCCTTCCTTTGCCATTTTCAACAATGGCGGAACCCCTCCTTCCTCTATGATCAGCCTTCCGTATCGGTCATTGTCCCGAGCCAAAGAAACCAACGAAGCGGCGGCGTCCGCTCGTTCATCTAACGAACCTGTATGAAGAATAGCAATTTGTTCCCATATAAGACACAAAATCGGCTCGTTGGCGGCGATCGGAGGGAGGCCGAGATATTCATCGTCACGGTCATCGGACGGCGCTGACACGCGTAAGAGCCAGGAAACATCTCCTATGGAATTCTCGAGTTGCATTGATGTTTTCCTGAAGGCTGCGGCTGGGATGATGGTGAAAAGTCGCTTCATGAGACCATTTGCGCGACATTTTATGACAAGAACCAGAGCTTTTTCCAGGACTTGTTCGGTGTCGTCGATGATTCTCCGCGTCGGGCGTTCGTAAAGGTCGTTGCTGGCACGTGCGGCTTGACGGAGGAGGGTGGCTAGTTTCTCGGTCTTGGATTTAAGCTCTTGACAATCTTGTTTGAAAGATTGCGCTTCATCGGCGCTCTTGGTTACCTGGTCTGCCAATTGTATTGGCGTTTGAAGGATCTGTTTCACAATGCCCGCCATGGCCTAAGCGGACAATGATCCTCTTTGAAGGAGACAAACAAAGAAAAAAAAAATGGTTTTGTCCTAAAAAATGGTGAATTATTTGGTTAATTCCTTCTATTCAAAAAAAGAAGTCAGGTTTTAACGATGGTGCAGCACAAGCAGAAAAACCAAAGTTTAATGCTGTCATAAGGAGAGAAAGGCCTTGGGATCAGAATTACATGGTTTTTCGTGGTGCAGGCAATGGCGGTGGCCGAGGAGGAGCGGTGGCGCCGCCAGTGATTGCAAAGAGGAAGATTGAGAGAGAGGAAGAGTTTTGTAAATTGTAATGGTCAAACGAGATTTTCTCCAAGTTTGATGTCCAAAAATAAATTACCACCGCTCTTTTTGCGTTATATTATATATATAGGAACTGAATCGGTTGGTTTGGTTGGTCCAAATAAATTTTTATTACATTAACATTACATTAAATAATTCTAGGACTATAAAGTCTTCAAAGTCCGCAGCGCGTATTCTTTCCCGTGACATTCACGCTCAATCATACGTCAATGAAATTGTTAAAACGACTTCACATAGTCAACAAGTCAATACACGCTCCTCCAAGGAATGTGGAAAATAGTTCGCGCTTCTCTAATGTATATTCGACATTATTACTAAACTAAGTTTCCTGCATGAAGTGATGAAATGAAATGAAATGAAACACACAAAATATTTTCTTTTTCCTTTCGTTTTTTTTTTCTTTAAAGGTCCATATATATACGAGACTTGGTACCTATAATTAAATACCACACACCACTCTTGATATTCATATTTTTTTTAATATTCAAACCTTTGTATCTTTACAAGTAATGAACTTTCAGAATAGGAGACTTATCTGTTTGTTAAATTAAGTATTAAAAATTTAAGCATTGAATTTTTATTTCTACGAATTTAAAACTAAATTTATTGTGAAAATACTGTTTGATAAGCTAATTGATATGAAATATAGAAAAATTATTTTTGTATCAAAATATTTAATAAAATACATTGGCAGCCATTGTTTTGAACCGGTCTGGAAAACATAATCCTTTCTGGTGGTTGAACCGGAAAACTGGACCGATTTTGATCGGTTTAAATAAATGTTTACTAAATTTGAAATTTAAATTTTGAAAATAATTTTGTTTGTAATGAGATTTGAACTCATAACATAGTAAAAAAAGTCATAAACCATTTAATCATCCCTCCACAAAGCTTCCTAGGACATTGTTAAGCAACATATTATATTTATTGTATATAAAATTCTTTTTTTAGTCTCAAGTGCCCTTATCGAATCGGATCGATGGTGAACCAATCAGATCGATTAAAACAGTAACCGAACCCTCACTGGTTTCCTTACCGGTCCGGTTTCAAAAACTTTATTGGTAACAATTAAAAAGAGAAGAAAGAAAAGAACAAAACATTAATGTGATTTAAATAATATTGTTGAATAGAAAAAGTAACATTAAACCTATTTTTTATATTTTCTTTTTTATTGAAAATTTTAAATTAAGTTATTTCTGAACATTAATTATCAAACATATTGAAAAAATTAAATCATTGAAAATTTTCATTCTACACGCCTCTCTATCTTGTTCCACAAAACGCTCCCTCCTGACGTGTTCATCACACGTTAAGCCACATGTTATCACTTTACTGGTCTCTATACAACTTTTACAAAGTTTAATTTTTCCAACCCTTAAAATAAAATTTTAATTTTAATTTGGCTTAAACTTAGTGAATTAGTTATATATTTTATTTCTAAGACCCTATAACAATAAGTAATAATTATAGAATTTACCCTTAAAATAACAATAAAATTTTAAATTGGGGCTAAACTTAGTGAAATTAGGGCTAAACTTCATAAAAAAAAATGGGAAAAAAAAAGCAAAACAGCGGTGACTAGCAACCGGGCAACTATCATTTTTCGGTTTGAAAATTTTCAATGGTTTATTAAACAACCTTAATAAATTATTTTTAAAAAAAAACAACCTTAATAAATTTGGTTTCAAATTTCAGGATGGGATTTCAAATTTCTTTCGGGGAGTGTGGCCAGGAATATTGACTCAACTTGTTCCCTTTTTGGTGGTAGGTATATATATATATATGGTAAAGGGATTATATCATTTTGTTTGGGTGATTTTAGGGTGTGTACATTATGTAGAGAAGATGGGTTGCAATTCCTCTTGAAAATTTCACGTGTTAAACGCAAGAGATTCATATAAGCATATTATTGGTGAGAGAGAGGAATATGACAGAGGAAGAAAAAGGTTAATGGCAGAAGGTTCAATGTCCGCACAGATTTTTTTTGATTGTATCAATATTCAAAGTGAAAAATACAGAATTTTCTTGTACCCCAAAAAGATATAAAATAGCTAGGTGAGAATATTTTATTTTTCCTCAAGATTCAATGGATCAGATATTATCAGCAAATCAACCCAATGAAAAGTTGGGGAAAAAAAAAACCTTTATAGCTAGTTTATGAACATGAACTAGAATCTTTGATGTGGATAGTCATGAAGCTTTTTTTTTTTTTTGGTTTATGGAGCGTGATCATTGACATAGTAGATTTTGTCTTGTACAATATTTAGGTTTTCATGCACGGTAAGGCCGCTTGAGATGCAAAAACAATAGGTGTTTTAAGCTATCTATTTTTTCTCCATTTCAAGCAAGCAAGCTATAAACTAAGAAACACAAGCATAAAGTGTTTGGTAGTAGCTTACGAATTATTTTACGACAAATTTTTTATGCTTTAGGTTTGAGCTACGTGCGGGGCACTGGATTCTGGTTACTATTAAAGAGGCACAACATCAAAATAAGAAAAAGAATGGCATTTCACTTTTTCTTTTAGGCTAATTATAGACCTTCCATCATTTGCAAAGTTGGAAGAATTCGAGTTAGTGCCTTTATTTCTGGGCCACTCAACCCGAAAATGGGTGGTTAAATTTTCGTTTTCTATGACTAATTGGGAATGCATTTTGGGTTTTCAAATCGTTCTGATTTAATATAAATGATGTGAATGAAAGTTGATGTTATAATGTACCGTAGAAGAATCCACATGATATATATAAGCCAAATTAATACTAGTAGTTTTGTTTTCACAGGTAATGATAAGGAAATATAAATACACACATGATTAATTCATCTTGTTGTTGTTAATTAAGATTTTTTAGTTGTTAGCTCATAAATATATTTACTTGTCCAATATCAAAAATATACACATAAAGCTTAAAGAAGGTGATAATTAATTGTAAATATTAGTAATATGATCTTGACCTCTGTTTTTGTAGTCTTTTATACCGACTCTCACTTTCTGCAAGATGATGAATTCGCCATCGGGCATTTGACTTGATGGTAGAGTACTAGACTCTTAGTTTCAGCATACTTAGACCGTGAGGTCTTGGGTTCAACTCTCACGAGATGTGAGTTTATTTTGTAATTTGTTTGTTTGTTTATTTGGTGGTCTATAGGTAGGTAACGTTTATAGTTTCTAGGTTTAAGATCAGCAGGTGTTATGAGATTTTAATTGTATTTGTTGTAGAAGGGGTTTGTAGAAGGGGTTTGTTGGCTCATAGATTAGCGCTTTGGTAATGTAGTTAATTATGTAGCGGTGTACAGTCTTCCTGTGCGTTTCGGTTATGTAGCGGTGTGCGGTGTTCCTGTGCGTTTGTAATCTCAATCTTATTAATCAAAAAATTTATTTCTAAACAAAAAAAAAAGTCATTAATCAAAAAATTTATTTCTAAAAAAAAAAGGTCTGATGAATTCAAGTATATATTGGCAGGTATTTCCATATTTCATGCATAAATCATTGGAGGAACAAAATCTGACTGAATTATTGAAATTTAAACCATATGTTTGACAGTAACTGTCTAATTGGAACATGTTACTTTCTAGTTTGTGTAGTTTCAGAGGGTTTACCACAGAAGCTGTATAATGTTCTGTTCTTTGCATGGATGCATTATTATGGAGCAAGTCATTGCAAGACAGAACCAGGATTTTTAGTGAAGAATATTAATGTCACATCTTAAGATTTAATTTTTCATTAATAATCAAAATCTGATTCCACGTGAAACAAACCAGCTGCAGCCCTTTTGTTGGTTTCTGCAATAAAGATTGCCATACTGCTTATACGTTCCTGACAAACTATATATATATAAGTAAGGCATCTGCATTAATTAATTTTGAACTTTATTTCACTTCAAAAAGAAAGATTGAGAGATGAAAACAAAGGAGCAAGTAGAAATGCAAAGTTATATATATTATATAATATAAGTAAGGCCATATATATCATAAAGTACGTATGCTTTGGCAAACTATCACTGATCTGAAACTCACGAATTTTTATTTGGCAAGAATCTTTTTTCTAAAGTTTGCCACAATTCGCTTCCAAATTAAGCAAACAAAAAGTGTACTAACTCAATAAGCCATACCGCTAATTGAAAAGCTTTCCTTACATTAATGCATTAAACCTTTACCACCTTTTTACCCACTTTTTTTTTTTTTTTGCTTTCGGGATAATTAAGAACTTGGTTATTTTGTCGGATTCATGGCATATAATTCAGAAAAGATGGAAAGGACGTAAGTATGAATCTTATTTCTGATTATACAGAGAAACTGTTGAAATTAAAGTGGAAAAGATAAAAAGCAGAATATGACCCGGTCCCCATGAAAAACCTGATAGAATTCATAAAAATCAAGATCATTTTTCTGTTAGGTAATGTAGTTAGTTAGTGGAATCCACTTCACTGGGCATTAGTGCGCCTAAGAAATTAAGCAGTCAAATCCAATCCCCCAAAAACGTACCATGTTTAAGTTGCTTGTGTTCTATTGTGCCAAATCCAGAAATGGAAACACAAAATTGCTTTCCTCTTACCAACTCTGCTGCTCAAAACCAGTTTCTCTTCCTGGGTAGTAATTTTCATCAAAATTTCACAGTGTTGTGCAATATACATTGAAGGGTCGTAAAAAAAATGCAGAGCAAGCTCTTAATTAACGACAGCCAATGCATGTAAAGATTCCAAAATAGTGACTGCATGTGTAGTCCGCCATTTGTAGCAGTGTATGTAGGGATAAGGGAGCTGGGAAATCCAGGATAGGTCACTCACGGGTCATAGTATGAAAGAAAGAACAATAATGTTAAGGACTGATATATATATAGCATAAATATTCAAGGTTACAATAAACCATTTTCGGACTGGTGTAAATCTTTTTGACCCCCCCACGTCAGTGGAAACCGCTATGAAGATTCCAAGGAACAATGACAAACCAACTTCCAGTCTCCAGCCTTTCTTTTGGGGTTACCTACTGAAAACTTTTGATGGAATGTAACCCAGTTTTGTGGAGTGGGGTATTCTGGATTCAGCTGATCCTGCTATTCTGAACTGACCTTTGCTTATCAATATTACAAGGTGGGATCGATTCCACTGATTTTTTATGGACTCTCTTGAACCTTATTTTTTGGTAGGCATTTACATATAATATAATATATGATCAGTAAGCTGCAATAGCATTTATTTGTTACCTATATATAGATATACTCTGCAATTTGGTACATGCATGCAGCCCTAATAATTATATGATGCTCTATGACATGACACAACTGAGCGTCATATATAAATTCATACATTACTGAAAAGAAAATTCAAAAGAAAGTGACATGTATTATTGAGCATCATCGGATAGCAAACTTTGACATTTGACAGCAGAGGGTCCCTATGGAATTATAGATACAACGTTACATATATAATCGAAAAGCATTAAAATTCAGTATAGAATAGAAGCCAACAGGTGACCGATCACTGCACTCTGCAACTATAGCTAGCTTGTTTAAGGTTATTAACAAATGGGAATTCCATTTTTGATGATTTATTCATGAACTATTTTTGGTGAATAAATAAAACAGAGTAATAATTCAGTACTACTTGTTTATAACAAAAGATCCGTAAACATGATGAGAAAACAGGGGAAACAGGATTCCCATTTTGTCAGGAAACAATATGGACTTCTAAACATCGATTATGGTAGGGTTTTAGAATGAATATGTGATTACGTGTGTGATTTAGCCTCACAACTCCCACAGACTTGAGTCTATAGAATCATCACTCCAAAATTAATTATACTCAGTAATCAGTATACAAAGTACAAACAGCCAGCATATATAGAACTTAGCTATTCCCTTGTTGCAAACGTTTGGTTTTCATCACCTGGACGTAAGATATTCCATTGAACATAAAAGACATGTTTTTCTTTTCCTCAACACACTGTCCTAATTTATATCAAGTAAATGACGGTCTGATAATGACATTTGGACAAATTATGATCAAAATCAGTCTCTATAATGGCCCACAACTCAGCATATATACATTCTGGTGGAACTTTGAAGTAGAACAATGTTACCAATCAGAGACGATCCCTGCACATTCCACTGTCTCCTACGTACCGGACCATAATTACCAGTAGAAAAGATCAATTCAGACTTGTTGCCGGTAACCCATTGATTGCCATGAATGCTGTAAAATATTCGGCCTGACTGATTTAATTATGTCCAAATCACCAAGACCATAACCGCGAGATCCACACATAAATACGGGCCGTTAGGCCCAATCAAGTGAAAATCCGTCACCATTTTTAGGCCGAAAATTGGATCTTCAGCTCTCCAAAGTACTCAAGCGTCAAGCCCAGAAGGATCCATTTATTCTTGGGAATTTGAGCAAATTAAGGAATATATCAACAGTAACATGTAAACTATTTTTGACCTAAGCTAATATTTATAACCAAAGAAGCAAGAAATATCAATTTGCAAAGAATTAGAGGCCTCTATGCACTAACAAGACTAGTAAAACTGTAGTTTTTCTATATTTAATTTCATTGAAAAAAAATAGTGCCATCATTTCAATTTTTGGTCAAACCAAACCTTTCTTTTGGATTATTGATCTATGTTCAATGTATATACATTTCAAATGGTACTATTTTTTGTTAACCTCAAACGATGGTTCTTCCTTGAACGATGTTTTTGGTTATCTTTGTATTTTCATTTTCATCAGCCGCTTTTCATGAAATTATGTTTTTCATCATTAAATTTCAAGTATTTTTTACATAACGTACTTCATGATGACGAGTATAAATTTGAAAATGACAAATGAATATTTGTAAGAAAAATCTCCATTTGATTATTGTTTGTTAATTATAGTTTGAAAGTCTTCATCATATCTACTAAACTAGGCAAAGGGTAGTTATTAATGTTAAAAATAATGAAGGTAGTGACTAGTGAGGACCATAATGAGAATGAAAATGTAGAAAATGGAAGTACAATTTGTCCAATAGGATCACTGAAAGAAAATAAACGATTCTTGCAAGTTGCAAGAATAAATGATCATTAATCGTCAAGAGAAATAATTAGATATAAGTCGTACGAGAGGTTATAGAAAATAATCATCAAAATTAATAATTTCATACTCATAGTTTTTAACTTAATATATCAAATTGACTGAAATAATCAAAGTACTGTACCAAACTATAGTTCTAGTAGTTAGATAAAAAAATATTCCCAAAATCAAATCGAATAAACAAATCGATATTCTAAAGAATACAAAGCCGTTTAGGTTCCTTTCATTTTTTTGTCAATTCCATGTTAGGGTGTTTCCCAACTGCAAGTCTATTAAATGCAATGTTATCGCATCTCACTTCATCATACATTGACACATGGCACTATATATACCTAACTTTTTTTATTATTGGAGGATAACAAATTGATCATTAATCATACTACTAGGATGTACATGCCACCTTACAGGGTGAAGAAGGGTGTGTATTAATTGAAATAATTAAATTCTTTGGTTAAAATTGAAATAATTCAATTATTACGTACATAATTTCAGTGAATAATTTTGCTATGTCGTAATTTGAAATTGTCAGCTCTTTAATTTAATCCAAAGATTTTTGGCCTTTTTAGTCTTTGTAGAATTCTTTGTATCTGGCTATGGAATTAATGACTTTGATAAGGTTAGGAACCTTGCATTTTCTTTTTTAATTCATTTTGAAAGATACATATATAGAATATATGGAACATGATGAAGGACTTTAATATTTGTTTCTTTTCCTCCCAGAATAATTTGAGCCACTCCATGGACTTGATGTCTTTTTGCTATCAAAACCAATAGCATATTTCAGATTTGCCAGAATATAGGTTATATCAAAATAATTTGCAGTTGAACTTCACCTCTTGACCTAATGGTGAGAGCTTTGAAAGTTCATCCAAAGAGTACGGGTTCCCTCCTCCCCCTCTTGTAAAGACAACAAAAAAGGGGTTGCAGTTTGGGTTTTATATGTTTTGAACCGAAGTAGGAATATAATTGTTAATATGTTGTGCAAAATAAAACTTGGTATGGTAATCCGGAATGCGAGTAGCGATGTGATTCTTGGGGGAGTTAGCAGTGTTGAAGGGGTGCCTAGTATTCTTCACACCGAGGTCATGGTGATAATTTTTGGCCTTGAAACTGCATGGGAGCATGGTTATTCGAGTTTGATTGTGGAATCTGATAGCAAGCTAGCAATTGAAGAGATCTCTAAGGGCTTGAACTCATTTTGGTTGGGTGCTTACTTGATTCATGATGTTATTGCTCTTTATTCAGAATTTGTTTCGATCTCTTTTATTTTTGTTAATCGAGAAGCGAATGTGCTTGCTCACAACATAGCTAAATCTGAGTGTGTAATTGGTAATCAGAGAGTGTGGGTAGGCTATTTACCCTCACATATTTGTAACACATCTCCTTCTTGATGAATAAAAGCATACTTTATCTAAAAAAAAAATAATAATAAAATAAACCGGAAACATTTGGAAAAAAAGGTCAACTCTAAATTCTATTAAAATGATTATATCTTAAACTTGACATAAACTCAAACCTAAAAAGATAAGAAAATTCACATTGAAACATTTAAAAAAACAAAAAATCAACCTAAAAAAATACCGAATTTCGAATGCCCATTTGCCCATTTGCAACCTAAAAGTATTTGTACTAGGCTTATTTAATTTCTTTTTTGGTCCCTTTCTATATCTCTTAGATAACTATACTAACAATATATAGTCAACAATCAAGCTCAATATTTTTCCCTTTAATTTGTTTTTTCAACCATGCTTGATGTTATTAATTCTCTTGTCTTGACTCTTGATCCAAAAAAAGAAAAAGAAAAACAACGTACTATTATATTAGATGTAGATTGCATATTGAAATGAATGTACTTATATGGTCACCTTCTGCATCGACTTTTCGCCACTTTACGTCTTTTGCAGAGTACAAAATAACCTGTCCTTCATTATAATTTAATTAATATGTCACTTCAAATTGGGTTTTATTCAATAAATCTAATCTAATTTGGTTTTTATGAACTTTGATTATGGTAAGTGGTAAAAATAATCAGCAAGCAGAGATTGAAAGCTTGGATTGAAACAGAGACAATAGTTTAAAAATATTTACCAAGATTAACAGGCAAATAATAGAGCTTTGTTATATAAAAAATACTATGGAGAAGAAAAACTATTACTCTGTGGATTAATTAATATAATTAGTACATTAATTACATGAGCTAGCTAGCTACCAACACTGATCAGTTTCCCAGCTTCTACGGCCGCTACTATAACCAGAAAACCCCGACGAAGAAGAAGTAGCAGCAGCTGCGGCGGCGGCGGCGGCGGCTGACATTGTTGTTGATCTGAGAGCAGAGGAATGAAAGGGCCGGTCCCGCTGGTAAAGATCTCTGTCATAAGTCGCACGTTTGTCAGGGTCTGATAACGTAGAATAAGCTGCATGGATCTTCATAAACTGATTAGCCGACATTTCTTTCTGATTGATCGAAACAACATCAGGATGACACGTTCTTGCTAGTTTCCTATACGCTGCCTTGATCTCGTTCCCGTTTGCGCTCATCGGGATCCCAAGAACCTCGTACAGTGATGATGAAGCCATATATCTGGGTTTTATCAAGCCTTGTTTGAAGAATATTGTACTCAAAAGGCAAGATTTTCAACAGGAAAAAGCGGAAGAAAGGAATATTTTTGAGTGAACAAAGATTTGAAAGGATATGAGGTTTATATATATAGAAGTGAAAGAAATATAATGAGTGGAACCAAATTAACTATGGTGGATTATGAGGAGTGTGATTTATAAATTCTTATCCATAATCCAAAGCAGTTGTCCTTTTGCTGAGTCAGCTGGTTGTTTATATGGATAGACTTACATTTGCTGATTGGTCCCACTTTGCACCTCCATTTTATCCCATAAATGCTGGAAACTTTGGAGTTTATGCTACATAGTGATTTGTTGTTTTCTGGCATTGAATTTAAAACAGGGCAAAAGAGAAAGTCTCAACATTGGATTCTTTCAAGTTTTTTTCAGGACTATAATTTCAAGAACACGTTCAAAGGAAAATTGGGTCGATTGTTTTGCATGTGATGAGACTTTTTTTCCCCTGATCTTCCAGACCCTTCTCTAATCATCTTCATTTACTTATAGATTCAAGTAAATGGACATTTCTCTGGAGGTTTTTTGAATTTTGATTTGAAGGGTTGCCTCTTTTTTTGGAAAATGGAGGTGACAAAGTTCTTTTATATTATTTCCTAGCTGGAAAATATTCAAGGTTGAGTCATTTTTGCTCAAGATTTCCTGGTTAAATCTGTCTTTAATTGGAATATTGTGGATGTTTTTTACTATTTGGTTTCAAATAAAGCCAATTGACCTTTCAAATGCAACTTGTTGAAAATCCATTTTTTCTATAATACACTATCAACTACTCTGTTTTTTTGTTATACTCTGTTTTTGTTCTGTTCCCTCTGTAGATACATTCAAAACTTCATGTGCATCTTAACACATATAAGTCCAAAATATGAAAATAAATTTTTATTGCTTTTGAATTGACAAAACATAATCAATAGGGTCTCCATGTAGATATAAATATCTTTCTTCAGTGACCCCATTGGCCATTGCTTCTACTTATTTTATTATATGGTTTTCTTCAGTGAGCCCATCCAAGTTTAGCATCTCTGTTTTTTCTATTTGTGGAGTGGAGGTACTCATATTTTTTGTTTTATTTAATTTATTAAGTATCATGGAGTACTAATCACTGGTGAACTAAATGCTAAAATACAAATCTTAACATTACTTTTATGAAGATTTTTATGATTATACAAGTATTATTATAAGAGCTGTCAAAAGTTTTTGGATATATTCAAAGTTTTTGATTGAGTCATTTTGACCCAAATTTCTATATTTATGATTCTAATCCATATTCTACACTTATCATGATACAATCTATCAAAGAAGGATGGTTTTGAAGGTTCAACATATATTTGGATAGGGGAAAAATGTATTGATTTCTTAGCAAATTTGGTACATCTTCTATATTAAAATAAAAAATTATCCTATTTTTCTAGGGGTCCAACACTTCATAATTATGATATTATATCTATACTATATTAAAAAGTACGTTCACTTGTAAAACTTTTGAATCGCCCCTTATACCCTTATTTTTCAAATATATTTCTTAAATACCATTACTTAAACTATTATATAGTTTTCTTTCTTTATTGCCAAAAAAAAAAAACTATTATATAGTTTTATTATACTAAAAACTCTATTTTTATTACTAATATCTTTATAATTACTTTATTTTTACCATTTTTCATTAAAAACTTGGATATATTAAAAATTTTTAATATACAGTTTTATTCTACTAAAAACTCTATTTGCATTTAATTAAATTAAATATTTTTATAATTATTTTATTTTTACTATTTTAATTTAAAAGGTTATTGTGATTAACCTGTTTCTATTTGATAGTTTTCTATTTGATAGTTAATGTATTGTGATTATAATTTATTATTTTATTTAACTTATAATTTATTTCAATTATTGTTAGATAAAGTGCGTTATATTTTACTTTGTTAATATTTTTCTTTCCGTGGAATAATTTCTTTTGTTCCTTTAATAGTAAAACCCTATGTATATACAAATGGGCAGGTCGGGTTGAATTTTGGTTCGGTCAGTTTCGGATTAAGGAAATTTCGGGTCATATGGATTCGATTAATTTTCGTTTTCAAACTGGGTTAGGTTTGGATCGCTCAAATGTCCGGTCAATTATGGTTGGAGCCTCTTTCGATGTTGGGTCATATGGTTTGGATAATTTAAGGTTTGAGCTTCAGATTTTCGGGTTCGGCTCTTTCCATATTCGGATCATTTAAATATAATTAATTCCATTTCGAGTTAATCTCTCGGGTTTGATCGGGCTCGGGTAATTTTGGGTTCGGGTCGTTTCAGATTCGGACGATTGAAGATTTGGGTCATTTCAGTTTAGGACTGGGCAGATTTTTATCTCAAATAAGGTTGGATCAAGTTTGGTTTCAAACGGTCAGGTCGGATACTCGCTCTCAGATCAAATTTTACTAGCTCTAATAATTGAATTCTTTACGAAAAAATAAGTAATATGCTTAAGATCTTAATTTGCATTTATGTTAAACATATTGAGTCACGTGCAACGCACATGAAGGTGATGACTAGTCTTCTCAAAGAGAGAGAGGGGGGAGTAGAATTTTAATTTCTTACTCATTTTTATGGTAAAACAAGGGAATTTCAATTTTACCCTTTAATTTTTGGTACATAAACATTGATACAATCCTCGAACCTTACTCTTAAAGTTCAAAGGAAACATCCTAACCATCAAAACAAGGGGACAACCTGTTCAATTTTACCCTTTAATAAGGCCAAAAATCAAGTAGTACTATTGATTAATTAAAATAAATTTAAGATTCTAAAAAAAAAAAAATTAAGAAGATGACTCTTATCTTTATCTATCTTGAAACTATTATTGTCAAAAAATAATAGGTGTTCCACCAAAAAAAGGTGCAAAGTGCAAAGGCCCATCCTTTACAAATTTTATTGTCTAGTCTATCACTAACTTAAATGGACACAAGTCCTAACCCATTTAACATTATTATCTTGTTAACCTGTGGGGTCGCGGGTCGCTAATGGGTCAGGTCAAGTCTTGGGTATTTCGGCCCAAATTTGTCTCTTTCGGCCCGACTCTATCCTCTGAAACTCGGAAGTCGGAACCTACTTCCATCTCTGCCGAACTCCATTTGCCCCCTGTATTAATTCAATTAAAAAGCGCCAAACTTCACCTATTGATCTGGGGTTGATGAAGAAACAGAGAACGGGGACCTTCAAACTCCTTCAAACAGTTTGCTCATTGGATGAGAAGGAGAAAAGACTCTCAATTTTGAAGAAGTCAACATTTTTGGCCTCACAACTTTTAAATTTGGCTCCAGTTAAGGTAGAATAAAGGTAAGTTTTCTTATATATATAATAATAGTTTATAATGATTTATTGATTAGTTTTGGAAACTTTTTAAATGGGTAGTGAATTCTGAAGTTGATAAATTTGATTGATAGGTTTATGTACTACCCTGCATTTGTTAGAAAGGAAATCAGTTACTCCATTTACGTCCACCACGTGTTTGACAAAATTTACCTTACTTAAACATTACATAACCTTGTTGTTCTTGCAAGTTGCAACATTAAGCATGCGCAAAATGATGATATTAAATGTTGAAAATCAGGCCTTCTTTAGAATTTTTGGAGCCCTGGAAAATATATGTTTGAAATTTAAGGTGATCAGAGAATGCTAGAAACTGAAAGCAACTTCTGTTAACTTATACATCATGCGGACTAAGGTTTCGTTGGGGATGTTGAACAAGTAAAAGTCCTGATCGGGATTCTGAAGATTAGAGGTTGAATTGAACACTTGTTATAGTTGAGTAATTTCTTATTGCTGTTAACACCGTCTGTCATATTGGGGGAGGATGTCCATTTCCAAAACTTGGTGGTGGAGTTGAATTGGGGCCAAAACTTGCGGATTTTGGTGCAATTTACCCTTTGGTTTATCAGTCTAACTTTCAGCTTGTTTAACAGTTCTGCTTGACTTGATGGTTTTAATGATGGCAATTCATTGATGATTATAAAAGAGGCATGACTCTGGCAGCATATAATGAGAAATTTGGACTTAATTATAATAATTTTAGTGTTCAGATGCTTTATAAATTTTGCTAATCTAATATTCATGAATTTGCACAGGTTTTGATCTATTAAAAACATATGGAAAAGTTTATGGCAATAAAATTACTTAATTTGTTTGCGAGTTAAGGGAAAGGAAAAATAAAGAACTTTTTGTCTAGTCGGTCATAAATTATTTGGTTTTGAATGCTTGGTTCACAGTTTCTTGTGAAAAGATGCCGAGCAAGAAGAGGAGAAGAAAGGAAGAGAGACCCAAGATCCACCCCAAAAACAAATACTCTGACAATCCACCTGATTTTGCTCTCTTAGCCTCTTTATACCCTTCATTCAAACCATTTGTGTTCTACAGTCGTGAAGGTCGACCCAAAATCGATTGGACTGACTTCAATGCCACCCGCGAACTCACCCGTGTCCTCCTTCTTCATGACCATGGTCTTGACTGGTAAACCCCTAATCTTCTTCTGTTTTAGATACTGGCTTTCCGTTTGCAAATTCCTTACTAATATGAATTGGATTTGATAGGTGGATTCCTGATGGACAGCTCTGCCCTACTGTGCCCAACCGGTCCAACTACATCCATTGGATAGAAGATCTTCTCTCGTCTGACATTATTCCCAAAACTAATAGCAATGGAGATAATGTGAGGGGGTTTGATATAGGAACTGGAGCCAATTGCATCTACCCTCTTCTTGGTGCATCCCTTTTGGGTTGGAGTTTTGTTGCATCAGGTCACATTTTTTCTTTTTGGTTTTTCAATGTCATTTATTTAAATGCTATTATATTTATAACATTTATTTTCCATGTAAAATATTGGCTTTTAAATTTTAATAAACATTATTGCAGATGTGACTGATGTAGCACTAGAATGGGCAGAGAGGAATGTTAAAAGCAATCAACATGTTTCAGAGTTAATTGAGATTAGAAAAGTTAAATGTTCCCAAAACACCCATACTCCTGAGGTTTTAAACAATACTGAGTCTACTTGTTCTGAGGAAGGAGAAGGTTTGCCATCTTCTTCCTTTCATATGCCAGAAAGCAAAGATAAGCGTTATCATGGACCTCCCATCCTTGTCAACGTGGTAAGGGATGGTGAGAAATTTGACTTCTGCATGTGCAATCCTCCATTTTTTGAAAGCATTGAGGAAGCGGGATTGAATCCAAAAACTTCCTGTGGTGGGACTCATGAGGAGATGGTTTGTCCTGGTGGAGAAAAGGCTTTCATTACTTGTATTATTGAAGATAGTGCTGTGTTAAAGCAGTCTTTCAGGTATTATTCTTATGGGCATCTCCTTCTCTTAGCTTAAGTTGTAACCTTTTTTCACATAATGCTAGTTTTAATATTTCAAGTGTGTGCTTAGGTGGTATACTTCAATGGTTGGAAGGAAAGTAAATCTTAAATTCCTAATAGCAAAGCTTCGAGAGGTCGGAGTAACTATTGTGAAAACGACCGAGTTTGTCCAAGGCCAAACATGTCGATGGGGGCTTGCTTGGTCCTTTGTGCCTCCTACAAAAAAGATAATTGCACCTCATGTGACTGAGAAGAATATTATTTCTTTCATGCTGGAGGTTTGGCTCTTTTCTTTAGTTTGTCTTAATATTTTAAATTTCTTGTCCACAAGCTTATTTAGATTTTTTCTGAATATTTGGAGATATTACTTGGCTCCTCTTGGTTGATTGCCATTAGATTGATTGTTTACATTTGATTTTCTGCCCTACATAAAAAGAAGTATTTTTTCTGATATCCACATTGGAATGAATCCAAGGTTCATAGTATTCACATTCACCGTAGTCAAAACATGCATAACCAAACATTGATTCTATCTGTTCTGCATCCACAATGGTGTTTATGGATATATATGATAAATCAGCATGCCTTCTTTTGCATTATCTATATTTTTGTATAAGGTGTTGCGTTTTTTTCCCGTAGCTGTGTAACAATAACATCTCTCAGTTGATCTTTCCTTCTTTGTAGGGTCTTCAACGGCAGTTTGGTGCAGTACAAGTATTGCAGTCAGTTGAGTCCTTTTTCCACGCTGTTGGTGCATCATGTAAATCGAATGCCTCTACGTTTACAGTTGATGTAAGAAATGTTCTCAGTCCACCTATCATAGTGTCTTTTTTGATGTTGTATGTAATTTTGCTCCATGCTTACATGCAGTACAATGTCATTTTAATAGATTACTGCATCAACTGATCACTGCAATGTGCTCTTGAGGAATGAAGTAAAACATCATGATGAAGTTGCCAGTTGCAGCAATGTGCAAGAGGCATCCCCAAACCTGTGTTTTCGTGTTTCGGTATGGCTACCTCCTTGCTTGGCTTGAAGTTGATGAGTCCTGCAGTCAAGACTACAAACATGACTACAATATTTGTTTTACAGGTCTTTCAACAGATCCCAGGCACACTTCTTATCAAAGGATCATTACAGCATAGAGATAGCCCACTCTCAGGTTTTCATTTACTAGCTCTTACATTGATGGAACCTTATGTTCTTAGTACTATCTTAAAATTGCTAATATGATGATGTCCTGGCATTCTGCCATGGTGTTGGAAAGCTTAATTGGTCACTTACATTGGTCCTTAATCTGCCAAATGCAAATTTGCTGATGTCGGCTAGGGCTAGTCATATGAGAATCTAGAATCGAATTTATATATTCCCATTTTAAGCCTCATATTGAATATTGTCAAAAATTCACAGGCTTTGTACTATTTTGCTTTTGCAGGATTATTCTCCTCGATAATCCAACAGTTGGAGGATGCACTGAGAAGTAAGTTTTGTAGAGAAAAGGCAAATTTCTGAACTCCTAACCTTATTAAGCTATGCAGCATTTAGATTTGATCAACTTGAAGCTCATGCATAGCCGTAAGATACTAGCGAGATCAACTTCTATTTAATCTCAAGGGTGTTATACCTTCCATGCAATTTTGAAGCGGATAATACAGTGAAAATTGAATAGGGTATGACCTTCTTGTTTGATAAAAGGTTAGACGAACATTGTAGATTGTATCTTAAAATGGCAAGCATCAATTAATGTATTTATTACGTTTGTGCGCGAAACATTTCACATTTCGCATGTATATCTGTTCATCCAATTATATATTTCAGACTTCAGTGGGTGTCAACCAGACTACTTTCCAAGGCACTTTCCTTTTCAGTAAATATCTTCTTTGTCCATATCACAGCTTATTTATCTTTTTATTTATCTCTATCTTGTCTTGTATATTTATTAATCTAAATAAATCACACATAATTGAAAGAAGATATTGATCAATGATCAACCAATGAAATATTGTCGGCAGGCTAAGCTCAATGCAACTTCTAGGAAGGGCAACTAATTTAGTAGTCATTTTGAGTCCTAATTGACTAATTGCATCCACCATTACCAGTTAAACACCAGTTGGGTTTTGGGTCTAATTCCAACTTTAAAAAACAGCAGATTAGGGGCAAGAAGGAAAAAGGAAAAGGAAAAAGGAAAAAGGGAAAGAAAAGTACAATGTAAAATGCTTTTATTTCTCATGGATGGATGAGTATGCTTTTATGCATTTTGAGCCGAAAATATGCAGTGGTTTCTCCTGCCCTGCCCCATGAAAATGCAAAGCCAATCCAACAAAAATATCTATTCACACCGGTTCATGATAAATATACATAACAAATAACTGGACAAGCCAATTCCATGGATGAAGAAACTAGTTTACAGGAGAAAATATATATCACAAAATTATTCTCTACCAAAGATAAAACAAAGAAAGAGAAACTTCACAAATATTTCATCTAACACTTGCCTTCAACTCTGGCTTGTGTAAGGCCAACACAAGCATCAACAAAATCCCCATCAATAAAATCCGTCGAGAAAATCTGCAACCGATCAGCACAATTCTTGGAAAAACACTGAGTAATGAACAGCCTAGCATAATCATGAATCCGCCCTGTCACTGGTTTAACACATAAAATAGGGTTATCTGCCTGTGGCGTCACTGTATTCTCCACCCTGTAAAAGAATTTCCTTGACGAAACTGGTTGTTGCTCCCCCAAATGCTTCAAATTGCTATCAAACTTCGTCGACGGCAAATCCGTGTCTATCCAATTGTCTTTCAGATAATTAGAACTCCAGAAAGCAGACCCCGCCTTCGGCGCTGGAGAGTTCCTCGGTTTCCAGATACAGATAATTCTCTTGGGCAATAATTCAGCAATCGTTTTTCCGAAAACATGATCATCCTGGTGAATCAAAAACTCCCCGAGTTGTTCTTCCAAATACTTTTCAAAATCTGGAGGATCCTGGTGACCATATTCAGTACGGATCTCCAGGATTATGATTTCAGACTGTGTCTCCGACAGGAATTTCTTGACGTCATTGATGACGACATCGACGTTGTAAGTCGACAGGATTCCATGACAAACACGACGGTTTTCATTGACACGAATATCCAACACCCTGGTGCCTAAAACAAGCTGTTGATAAATCGACAAAGATTGGCATTGCGCAAAAGGGCGAGTGATACAGGGGATTCCGATTTTGTTGGTGGCGGAATCGTGAGTTCCAGGCCAAACAATCTTGTTTATATGAACTTTCTCCGGGCCGAGACCGGCCATCCAATTTTTCCGGTCGGCGGGACGGTAGTCACAGCCAGGATACGTCTCCCCACAGCTTACGTGAAGCTCGCTCAGCGTTTTCTTCTCCGTCGAAATTGCCTTGCGCCTTTCCATCTGTTTAGAAACCTGAGACCCCATTTTTCTTCCTCCTTTTCTTCTTCTTCCTGATATTTTCCTTCTGTTTCCAATAGTGAATTAAAAGCTTTCCTTTATGGGGTTGAATATATAGCATTATTTACGTCAGTTTGCTAGTGTGTTGTTGTTGTTGTTGATGTAGGGTCGGCCTTCTTGTATTGTTGATAATTTAAACTGATAAAGACACAGTTTTGTCAATCTGTTGTGTAATTTCCATTTTCACTCTTGATCATCTTTTGGTTTGTGAAAACTTTCTGTTTTGTCTCTGTTTGTGGGCCGATTTTGGTTTTTGATTTGCATTATTGGTGGAGAGTTAAAATCGATTTTATCTCTTGGATTATTTCCACTTGTATGGCTCTCCATTGTCCAACAATTTTCCTAAACTTTGGTTGTTTCCTTTTTATGTCTCTAAAGCCTTCTGATTTTTTGTTAAATCCACACGAGTTCAATGAGGGCTCGTGATCAGTGGCCCAATTGAGCTGGCATTTGGCCATTGGCAATTGGCAATTGAAATTAAAACTCCTTTTGTTTTTCTCTTATGGGAGCCAATCACATTCATCCATATATACGTTATCTCATTTCTGGTTCAACCACTTCGGAAAGCGAAAGCACCTTAATTATTAGTGGGTTTGCTAAATGCTAAGTTCTTAACCCCAGCTTAAGCTTTTTAATCAACTAATAATTTACCCTTCAATACAAATCAATGTGTAGCAAAAAGTAAAACAGATTTTTGTTATACCAAAACCAGAATATGCTCTAATTAGTTGACTTTTGGCCCATTTGGTGATGAAGGGATATCCTCTCTTGATCAGCTCATGTCCAAGTAAGAACCCAACTTTCCAATTGTAGTAATAAGATTATGAACCTTATTATTTTCTGCTCAAAAATAACAGTGAAGAAGAAACTGAAAGAAGATGCTAGTCTAGTCTAAGACAGATGGCCATGGCCCCCTAATTGTATGATAGATTATATAAAATTCTCATTGAAACAACGTGGAGTAGCTACACAATTAAGATCGAGGGGCCCTACCATGTGCATAGATGATCTGATTAGATTAAGCTTTAATGATTGTAGAATATACCAGTGAATTCAATTTAGGCTGCTACATTAATGAATATTAATTAACAAGATAATTAAACACGAATGTGCTAAAGTTCAAGGGAGAAAACAATAGTAGTAAAAGGGAATAATAAGCTTTTCTACGACCTTAATTCAAGCCTGCAATTCAGCTTGTTTGGTTTGCCATCATAAATCATAATGAAGAGTCTTGAATTTAATCCTCTGTATATATAAACGCTGTCGGGGAATTTCAATTATGAGATTTACATCAGAAAGAGCCAACAAATCTTATAGCAAGAAATGACAAAAGACATGCAAATGCATAGAAAGATCTAAGGCACAAGGGGAACTTCGTACGTTGAATCTCAGCTTTGCCTGAACTAAAAAATGTGACGATGAATCCAGCTAATTATATTGAAAAATGAAAGGAGTGTTCTTGCATTGCGTCTTACATTTTGACAACTATGAACAAATCCAGCTAATGCAGCAGAATCTCTTCACCAGCAGTTCAAAGGTAACCAACTTTTATTCAATTATAATTAATACTTGGATGAAATAAGTAGTAAACATGTGGAGCAAAACTTCAAGAGTGCTTATTACGAGAATTTCAAATTTATATACATAAATCTAAAACCACAGTTAAACATGTAATGCTAGAATAATTGCCTCTCCAATACAAGAAGGGTGAAGGAAAAATGATACTACAAAAAGCTGGAATGGGATAAAATAATTGTTGTGAGTCTCCCCAAAAATAACCCAGCAAAGATGGAAAATGGCTAACTTCTAGTTTCAAACTCAAAAAATGTAGCATCTTGATCCATCTGACCAGCTAACTGATCCAAAACTGAGTATATTGCTCCTTTCAAAGGGTGCAAGGTATCTGATGCACTGAAAGCATGCACTCCATTCTCAAGTTCTATCCAGCTAAGAGCTACCTCTTTCCTAACTTGTCTCTTGTTCATAAGGTGTCTCACCTTCTCGACCAATTCCCACTTCCCAAGTGCACCATATATGCTTGAAAGCGCTACATATGCTGCAGGGGACTGAGGCTCCAAGTCAATAAGTTGTTCAGCTGCTTTTCTTCCCAATTCTATATTTCCACGAATTCTAGAAACGCCAAGCAATGCATTCCAAACCCGGCTATCAGGCTTACATGGCATCTTCTCCAAATAGTTCATCAACTGATCAAAACGACCAGCTCGACCCAGGAGGTCAATTAAACATGCGTAATGCTGTTGATCAGGAGTTATGCCATGGTCGGAAGAAAAGCATTCAAAATACCTTAGTCCTTCCTCAACAAGACCAGAGTGGCTACATGCATTGATAATAACAAGAAAAGTAGTCCTATCTGGCTTCAGCCCTTTTCTTACCATGTCATGAAAGATTTTCACAGCCTCTTTACCATGCCCATGCTGTGCCAATGCAGAAATCATTGTGTTCCACACTATAGGATCCCGCTTATTATCTGTAAGATCAAAAATCATTCTACCAACTGAAAGACTACCGCATTTTGAATACATATCAATGAGAGAGCTGATGACTATCATGTTTGGCCTGAAATTAGTTCGTATCAGACATGCATGTATTTGTTTACCATGTGCCAGTGAAGCTATATTAGCACAAGCACAAAGACAACTACTAAAGGTAAACTGATCAGGTCTAACTCGACAGAAGATCATCCTTGTAAACAATTCGAGTGCCTTATTGCCCATACCATTTCTAGCATAACCTGAAATCAAAGCTGTCCAAGAAACTGGATTTTTCTCAGGCATCATATCAAACAAATCATTAGCTGATTCCATATCTCCCCATTGAGCATACCCTGAAACCAAATTTGTCCAAGCATGAACTTCTCTCACTTTCATCTCATCAAATAACCTCCTAGCTTCCCCCATCATCCCACATTTTACATAAGAATCAACCAAAGAGCTGGAAACAACCAAATTTGATGAAAATCCGGAGACAAAAACCTGCCCATGAACCTGTCTGGTAAGCTGCAATTCTCTCGACTTAACACAAACAGTCAAAATACCAGCAAAACTAAACGCATTGAATCCAATACTCAAGTTCCTTAACTCCTTATAAAACCTCAACGCTTCCTCAAAAAACCCGATTCGAGCGTAAGCAATCACCATTGTATTCCACGAAACGACATCCCTTACGGGCATTTGATCGAATAACTTCCTAGCAGGCTTCACCTTGCCCATTTTGGCATACCCAGACAACATATTATTATAAGAATATAAAGTTTTAACACCCATTTTATCGAACACTTTGCGAGCATGTATCTATTGGCCGCAACTAGATTACATATTGATCAAATGATTGGATAAAACAGTGTGCTTCTTGAGCCCGGTGAGTTTCAAGTGAAGGTGTAGAAATTTGCCTTCTTTGAGAGACTTGGTTTGTGCGCATTGTTGCAAGAGAGAAGCTAGAATTCGAGTGGGTAAGCGAATGCCCTTTCTTGCTAAGAGCTCGAGAGAATAATAGATTGCTTGGGAAAGGTCGCCTTTTGAAGTGAGATTGAGAACGGATTTTACAAGACAAGGTGGTTTTTTGAAGAACCGGCTTTTGGGATTCGGGCGGAGTGGAGGAGAGAGTGAGGGCGATGGAGAGAGACACCATGCGAGTATTTGACGAGAGAAAAAGTGATTCTTTTCATCTTCATGTCAGCTTAGCTCCGACGGAAGCATTGCCACTTGCGGTGGGTGAATGGTGGTGGTGGCCCGGTCTGACGAGAAAAAATTGGAGTTCGCCATTTGGGTGGAATGGATCGGATCCATTTTGGATACCTATCTATTTCCTATGTCTGTTGGACCAAGTTGTCCAACCATTTTGGGCATACCCAAATGAAACCCATTAACATGCCCACTTTAGAGAAAAAGCAAGAACAGCCATATAAAAAGAATGGCGTGATCCCATGGGTGATCATTTTGCAAAAGCCAGTTTCAACAATGTCCTAGAAAGTGCAAAGGCATGAGTATCCAGCCAAGGATTTGATTGATCACGCCAATTGGGATCGAAATAGGCATGAATCATGATTCTTATGGATTGTTAGATGCCTTTGGCCAACTCCTTCAAGCACACAAAGGTCAAGTGATTCCACCAACTGTTGGGGTGTATATATATATAGGCCCATTATACTGCATGATTCACTTGCTCGCTCAATCCACACTTGACAAAGCCCCATCACTCCTTTTCCTTTATTTAGCATAAGCTGACTATTCTCTTCAATGCCATAATCAATGTACATGTTTGTCACCATTTTCTGTATTGAAATTTCATGCAAACAAGTTAGATGTTACATCATTGTGAAGACTATATTGATGATTGATTTCCTTTTACGTACGTTAACAGAACATACGTTAGATTGAGTGAATGAATCTGATTCTTTAAGTAATGTTTCGGATTTGAGTCATGTGAATGAAAAAAAATTAGACATTCCTATTTAGAGTCTAATGCAATTATAAAAGTGATTTGATGCGACTTGACTTAAAATTAATGGAGTCAAATGTATAAGGTTTACCAAATTATGAGGGTTTCTATGCTAATCATTAAATCGGACACTCCAATGCAAAGGATTGCAGGATATGTCATATGTAATTAATAAAAATTCAATATCGACAGATGAAGTCTCCAACTTGCCTGGATGATAAATGCCCTCTCATTTAAGGAAAAGGAAATTGAATGCTTTCAGTTGAACTCTTTCATGTCCACCACTCATTTATTTTGCCAAAGTTCAAAAACAAGCAAGCAAATCAATCATGTGCAAAAAGCAGGTGAAACTTGAAAGGATTGAACAAAAATAGGGAAAAGGGGGAGTACAAAGTACTACTTTGCCAAGGAGAAGAAGCCATTTTTACTAGCAACAATCTAATTGAAGATTTGAAGTCTTAAATCTACATGTTTGTTGGGTAGCTCGAGTTGATAATGACCGTTGGATCATTTGATCAAGAAAAGAGTTGGGTAGGCACAATCATATCATGACTCATACACTAATCAAGAAAGATCGGATCATCGGACGGCCCACGATGATTCATTTCTCAATCCGAGGCCACAGCAAAAGCATGATCACGTGACACACTCTCCACATGATATACGTCAAACACCCCTTGGGCCTTTGGCTTCGGCTTCCCTTTTGCCATTTTCTCCCTTTTTAATGTCCACGTCACCCTGATTCGGCGTCTTTCAACGATGATACCTATGAACCATCTCCCACCGTTTATCACAATCCCACTTCCATTTTCGTCCGTTTGATCACCTCCTTACTCTCTTATCCTCCTTTTCCCAAACTCTTTTTTGTTGTTGTTTAATAATAATTCTTGCACCCATTTTTCTGCTAAGCTAAGGACCCCGAAGCAGAGTAGATATATGAAAGCAGAGGAAAGTAAAGCACATGTAATCAAAGATCCTTTCTCTCTCTAATTTGTCTCTCATTTTACTGCAAAAATCCCAGAGACCCTTTTTCTTCCTTTCTCTGTCTAAAATCTCTGTAGCATCAAAAGAGTCCAGGTAACCTTTCTTTTTTATTAGTATTACTATCTATGGATTTGTTTAGTACTTTTAATTATGTTGCTTTTCTTTTTAATTCTTTTTACGAAAAGAACCCTAATAAGTAACCTTTAATATGGAAGTGGGATCTGATATTTTTGGAAAAAGATGTTTTGTTCGTATGGAAATGCGAAGATCTATTTTCTTTAATTGATATGGGGATCAATATGGGATTTTGATATATGGGTTTTAGGAAAGGAGGGGTTTTTGTTTTGCGAGTATTTTTGTCTGATTGATTCTTTGATGTTTGTGGGGATTGTTTATTGATTATTGATAGGTCGGCTGAAATGGGTTTTTTTATGGTTTTTGTGAATTTAGGTTTCTGAAGCAACATTTGTGAAAATGGAAAATGGGGTAGGAGTGGTTGATGATTCTATTATTATAGACAATACGGTTCTGGAAGAAAAAGTTGTCAATGAGAAAGTGGAGGAGAGGGTTGTTGGGGGTTCCGATGAAACAAAGGATGTAGAAGATGAGGTTTTTGAGGAGGCAATTGGAACACAAGAGCAGTTGCCGGAGCAGACAGAAAAATCTGGTGTGGAGGATAGCAGTGTTGTTGCTGAAGCAAATGGACATGATGAGACCATCGATAATGTTGGTTCAGTGGAAGTTCAGGAGAATTCGAATTTAGAGACTGAAGCTGAGACCTTTGAAGAGGCTGTTGGTGTTCCAAGTGGGGTTGAACCTCTGGAAGATGTGGTTCCAGCTGAGGTTAGGCCTCAGGAGGATGTGGCCAGGCCAGTGGATGAGCAGAAAGTGGAGGAACCATCAAGCGGGGAAAGTGTTGGTGGTATAGTGGTGTCTGATAAGATTGATGAGGGAGGGACTGAAATTGGAACGGGGACTGATGAACTGAATGGTGGAAATGAAGTACCTGAAAATGGTGCTTCTGGAGAAGCAAAAGTTCTGAGTGATGAGGATGAAGGAAATGCGAAGTCTGATACAGTCGTTGAGAAGCCTGTGAATGGAGATGCTGATAAGTTATATCTGGAGGGAACATTGGCAGACCAAGAATTGGAAACTTTGGAAGGTGATAATGTGGAGGAGGATGTGGAAATGGAATCTAAGTTGGAGATTTTGCCTCAAGAGATTAATGGTGAGGAATTAAGGGAAAATGCACTAGCTGCTGATTATCAAGACAAAAAGGTTGAGGAGTCTGCTGATACTTCTTCTGGTGTGACTGCCAGGCTTCAAGAAGATGAAGTCGAAACATTGAATGACAAGTTGGAGGTTTTGCCTCAAGAGGTTAATGGTGGGGAATTAAGGGAAAATGCACTAGCTGCTGATTATCAGGACAAAAAGGTTGAGGAGTCTGCTGATACTTCTTCTGGTGTGACTGCCAGGCTTCAAGAAGATGAAGTTGAAGCATTGAATGACAAGGCAGCTAATGTTGATACAGGAGATCAGGGGAAAGATGGTTCGGAAGTAATAGTTACCACAGCCGATCTTAATCCAGTGGATCAGGGTGGACAACAAAGTAAGACTTTGGCTGCTGTGGAGACGGAAGGTAACAGTTATGAAGAGGTAAAAGATATGTCAGATGCACAGGATATAGAGTGTAATGCAGTGATTCATGAACCAAAAGCTATGTTTTCTGAGCTGAGTACATCTGTGGAAGGGACTGTTGCACCTGCAAATGGAAATTTATCCTCTTTAGAAACTTTTACAGATAATAGGAGTGAGAAGGTTGAGGCTGATAAAACTGATTTGAGTTCAGAGGTTCATGATGGTTCACAACTTGAGCTCCCCAAGGAAATGGTGGATACAGTTCGCGATATTCATCCTGTGACTGAAGAACCTGAGAAGAAAGTGGAGAAAGATCAGGTAGATAAGCAAAGCACCCAAGTGACTGTTCGAGATATTCATTCTGTGACTGAAGAAGCTGAGAAGAAGGTGGAGAATGATCAGGTAGATAAGCAAAGCAACCAAGTGACTCTAGAGCATGAAGTGCAACCTGCTTCAGGATCTTCTTTGTCTGCAAAGGCTGAAGAGTCTGAAAAGAAAGCAAATACAGATCAGGAGCTGAAGCAAAAAACCCCAGTGATTAGTGAACGTGAAAGTTTACCTGCTCCAGTGCCTTCATCATCTATAAAATCTACAAACGCAGCTAACCCTCCTTCTCGTCCTGCTGGCCTTGGGCGTGCTGCTCCGCTATTGGAGCCTGCTCCTAGGGTGGTACAACAGCCTCGTGTAAATGGCACTGTCTCTCAGGCACAGGCACAACAGATTGAAGACACTGCTAATGGGGAGGCTGAGGAGAGTGATGAGACTCGTGAAAAGCTTCAGTTGATTAGAGTTAAGTTTTTGCGGCTTGCACATAGGCTTGGGCAGACTCCCCATAATGTTGTTGTGGCACAGGTTTTGTACAGACTAGGATTAGCTGAGCAGCTCCGGGGGAGAAATGGGGGCCGTGTTGGTGCCTTTAGCTTTGACCGTGCAAGTGCTATGGCAGAGCAGCTTGAGGCAGCTGGAAATGAACCCCTGGATTTCTCTTGTACAATAATGGTCCTTGGGAAGACAGGAGTTGGTAAAAGTGCTACTATTAATTCAATATTTGATGAAATTAAGTTTGGTACTGATGCTTTCCAGACAGGTACAAAGAAGGTTCAGGATGTTATGGGTACTGTGCATGGGATTAGAGTACGTGTTATTGACACACCAGGTCTTCTGCCTTCCTGGTCTGACCAACGCCAGAATGAAAAGATCCTTCACTCTGTTAAGCGTTTCATCAAGAAAACACCTCCAGATATTGTGTTGTACCTTGATAGATTAGATATGCAAAGCAGGGATTTTGGTGATATGCCTCTGTTGCGCACCATCACTGAGATCTTTGGACCATCTATATGGTTTAATGCAATTGTGGTGTTGACTCATGCAGCTTCTGCTCCACCTGATGGTCCCAATGGTACTGCTTCTAGTTATGACATGTTTGTTACTCAACGCTCTCATGTTGTCCAACAGGCCATTCGTCAGGCAGCTGGGGATATGCGGCTCATGAATCCTGTTTCATTAGTGGAGAACCACTCTGCATGTAGAACAAATAGGGCCGGCCAGAGAGTATTGCCAAATGGTCAGGTGTGGAAGCCTCATTTGCTGTTGCTCTCCTTTGCATCTAAAATTCTGGCTGAAGCAAACACACTTTTGAAGTTGCAAGATACTCCTCCAGGAAAGCCTTTTGCTACACGAACAAGAACACCTCCTTTACCTTTCCTTCTTTCATCTCTTCTTCAATCCAGACCACAAGTTAAGCTGCCTGAAGAGCAGTATGGTGATGAAGATGGTGTCGATGATGATTTGGATGATTCCTCAGACTCCGAGGATGAGTCAGAGTATGATGAGTTGCCTCCTTTCAAGCGATTGACAAAAGCACAGTTAGAAAAGCTGAGTAAGGCTCAGAAGAAGGCATATTTTGATGAGTTAGAATATAGAGAAAAGCTATTCATGAAAAAGCAACTTAAGGAAGAGAAAAGGCGGCGAAAGATGATGAAGAAAATGGCTGCTGTGGCCAAGGATTTGCCAAGTGAGTATACTGAAAATGCAGAAGAAGAAAGTAGTGGTGCTTCTTCTGTTCCAGTTCCCATGCCAGATTTGGCCCTGCCTGCTTCATTTGACTCTGATAATCCTACCCATCGGTATCGTTACCTTGATTCCTCCAACCAGTGGCTTGTAAGGCCTGTTTTAGATACCCATGGTTGGGATCATGATGTTGGTTATGAAGGCATTAATGTAGAAAGATTATTTGTTGCTAAAGAGAAAGTTCCAATATCATTTTCTGGCCAGATTACCAAGGACAAAAAGGATGCCAATGTCCAAATGGAAGTAGCCAGTTCTTTAAAGCATGGGGAAGGTAAAGCAACTTCTTTAGGTTTTGATATGCAGACTGTTGGAAAGGACTTGGCCTATACTCTGCGCAGTGAGACAAGGTTTAGTAATTTCAGGAAGAATAAGGCAACAGCTGGCATCTCAGTTACACTCTTAGGTGATTCATTATCAGCTGGAGTGAAAGTTGAAGACAAATTGGTTGCTAACAAGCGGTTGCAGGTTGTCATGACTGGGGGTGCTATGACTGGTCGTGGTGATCTTGCTTATGGGGGCAGTTTGGAAGCACAATTGAGGGATAAGGATTACCCTCTAGGTCGCTCATTGTCTACTCTTGGGCTTTCTGTCATGGATTGGCATGGAGATCTTGCCATTGGATGCAATATACAGTCGCAGGTCCCTGTTGGACGATCTTCAAACTTGGTAGCACGTGCCAATTTGAATAACAGAGGTGCAGGACAAGTCAGTATACGCTTAAATAGCTCAGAGCAGATTCAGATTGCTTTGGTTGCGCTCCTTCCACTACTGAAAAAGCTACTTGATTTTCCCCAACAAAGGCAGTATGGACAATGATGAAAAGTAGGTTTACATGTGCAAATAGCAGCTATGCGGTGATAGGACAAATTTTTATAATTGGCCATCTCTCAGTGGTCTTCAAGAGTGAGTGAAAGTAAGGTGCTGAATTTCATAATCTTCCTTCTTTTTTGGTTTAAATTTCGACAATATCTTTTGTGGGATTATAGTGATTGTAGTCTCTTTGTTAGATATTTTGCATAAGGTTACTTTTGTTCTCATGATGAAACAATGGTCAAGAATTGCTTCTTTTAAGTCATTCCTCTTGCCTATTATGCTAGTGTGTCGAATTTGTTAGCTATTTCTTGATTTTTGATGCTAGAAGATATAGAAGAATGTTGCAGAAGCAGAAAATCTCATGTTAACTTAGTCAAATTAGACAAATTGGTTGTCATGGATATGAGTTTTGAATAAAGAGCCTTGGCTCATGACGGGATGTGCTTACGATTGTACTACTTTTCTACCAGAAATAAGGCAGAGGCTTAAGAAAGAAAACTGCCAAGCTTTGTGAACTTATTTATTATCCCACAAAACATTATGTAGTTATTACAAAGAGATCGGACAAGCAAACAGTGTCATCATCTCCTTTCCTTTGATGGAGACATCAAACTTAAAGCCATAAGCCATCAATCATAGCTTAATAATGGATCACAAAAACATTATATTCAACAAGAGCATTGGTGGTGTTGAAAAAACGTGCTTGCGCTAACGCAACTCCACGCGCCAACCGGAAAACTCCTGAACCGCCTATAATGGTCATCTCACGGTATGGCGATGGATGGTTTCTGCCCATAATGGTAAGGGTGCTGCCGTTGAACTGACCGGTTGTGAAGACCAAGTTCATGGCCATGAGCAGGCTCATTTCGGTTTGCGAAGAAAGGGCATAGAGTCCTTGAGCCCGACCCAATTCTTTGGACGTGGGTTCGAGCCCTTCGGTCAAAGGATCATCCATGATAGAGAATATTAAAGGTGCAGGTTGCTATTCATCACTCTTAAATTACCTAAAAAACAAAAACTTAATCTTACTAAATAATGATGCAAGTGGGATATTGTATACCTTATCCCATTGCAAAATAATGTTTTCTCCTTGAATAAAATAGTGTAACCGGTGAGATGTAGCTGTGCAATTGACCGGTTGATAACTTGTTTTGAGCCTTTGAGGTTTTGTTTTATTTCATTTTATTTTATTTTTGAGATATGATGGTTACTCCATACCTGTCTCTGAAATTTGCTGTCTTTACTTGAGATTTATAATGTCTAAATAATTAATAAATAAATTTATGCTTTTGTATGTGCTTTGCAAACAATTTTCCAAAAATTATTAATATCGTGTGTGATGTGTCCCAAATCCTCATCTGCCACATGAATCATGGGCTCTTAACCCCCCAACTCCTAAGGGATCGAATCATTGAGCCTATCCTTTGGGTAGTTGGGCCTGACCCAAAATCCTAAATTATATATTTGTCAATAATATGATATACATTTGGGCCTGACAAAATTTCATTTTTCAAGGAAATGGGTTCGCATTTGTAACAGTGGTCGATGCCAATTTGTCCAATTCCATTGGGCATCATAACCTTATTTCATAATAATAAAAATAAATTTTTAAAGGTCAAGACATACCCCTGTGGAAAGTATTTTACTTTGGGTAATTATTTGATACACCAGTGGTGTAAATTTTGGACTCCACAAGCGGGTTGTGGAGTTCACACATATCCTTTTTCTGAATTAATTAAATTTTAAATATTTCAATCTAATTCCTAGGGGACACATATCACCCTTCAAGATTCACTTGTGCAGTCTGTTAAACTCCAATATATAAACCCTTAGATTACGTTTGGTTGGGGGATCTTGGATCCCCCATGGGAATGTCATTCCCAGGAATGTGATATTGCTGGATATATATCATTCCCAATAACCTTACATTTTCATTTTTTCTGATTTCAGCGTTTGGTTCATCTGGGAATCTTAAATCCCCAACACGAACTAATGTACCCTCAAGCTTTATATTAAAAGCTAATGCATAATGCTATTAGCATAATGCATTTGAACATAATTCATCACAATTTTGAAATATAATGCATTTCAATTTCGCAAAATACAAAACAAACATAATTTTGAACCCAAATGTAATTGTAAACATATTTATATAATGTAACAAAATACGTATTTTGTATTGAAAAACCAAAACAGAACCATTCTTAAATAATAAATACGCCCCAATAAATTCTTAAAAATGAAAATGTAGAAGACAAGTTGAAATTGATCAGGAGCATAATAAACTGTAATTACTTGCATTTTAAATATAATTATCGGTGAAACTAATCTTATGAAAGCAAACTCAAATTAAAATAAAAGGCTAAACTTGGCCATATGCAAGCAATTTAGAACAATTTCCAATGCCCAGAAAAGTAATAATAATAAAGAAAAAGTGTCCGTTAAAAATTGATAGTACAACGATATAAAGAAAGAACAAAATGCTTCATAAAGAAATAAAGAGGAAGAAAGGAAGAAATCAAACAAGCAAACAATGTCAACATGATCCATCTCCTTTCCCTTATATATGGAGAAATCAAATGAGATTTTTAAAGCCTTAAGCCATCATGCCATCATACCATCATACCATAACTTAATAATGGATCACCACAACATTATATTCGATGAGAGCATTAGTTGCGTTGAAAAAACGTGCTTGCGCTAACGCAACTCCACGTGCCAACCGGAAAACTCCTGAACCACCTATAATGGTCATCTCACGGTATGGCGCTGCCGGGTTTCTTCCCATAATGGTAAGGGTGCTGCCGTTAAACTCACCGCTTGTGAACACCAAGTTCATGGCCATCAACAGGCTCATCTCGCTTTGCGAAGAAAGGGCATAGAGTCCTTGAGCCCGACCCAACTCCTTGGACGTGGGTTCGAGCCCTTGGGTCAAAGGGTCATCCATGATGAAAACTAGACCAAACGAGCTCGGCGATTTAGCAGTAACGGATGCTTGGGCAACCCGCACCGCCGTCAAGTTGTTGTTTCCTGCATATTTGTCATGCATGAAGAAATGGAGTTTAGTTACCTTTTCTTTCGCATATGGAAGCTTTTGAAACCATTCATCCACTTCCTCTGGCCCTTCAATGCTGCAATGCGCCATTGGCATGGCTATGGCTACCAAGAAAACCATCATTGCTATTAGAGCAGCAAGCTTTTCCATTGCTTCTTTTATCTCTTTCCCTTTTACATCAAAAAATAAAGTAGGGCATTGCTTATATACCATGAGGAAATTTAAATTAGGTGGGAGCATCATTTTTTAAAATTTGTTAAATGTTACAGTACTGTGTAATTGATTTGATCTTGTGAAATACATGCAGGAGTGCATTGCAATTTAGCCTTGACTGCAAATAGGTATGAAGTGAATAATGAATTGCACTCTCTGTACCTAAAAAACCAAATTCTTCACTTATATATAATTCTTTTTTATTTGGTTGAACAACAATATATAATTCTCCTCCAAATCTAATCAAATAGTGTAACTGGTTAGAATTAGTTGTGCAATAAAATGGTTGGTGACTTGTTTTAGCCTTTGAGATATGATCTTCATGCACGCTATCTATAATCTATTAACGAATTCATACAATTTTGTCTGGACTTTGCAAAAAAAATTATTTTGCTTTTGATATGATGTTCAACTCCATACCTCTCCCTCTCATTTGCTGTCTTGACGTGAGATTTATAATCTCTAATTAATAATTAATGAATTTTGGCTTTTGTCTGTGCTTTGCAAAGAAAATTCCAAATTTTTTTTGTGCCTTCCTCTGCCTCTCACTGCCATTAATCATCATGGGCTCCTCAACCCCAACTCCTAAGGGATCGATCCATTGAGCCTCTCCTTTCGGGTACCTGGGCTGACTCAAAGCGTAAAATCCCATTTTCTATATTTGATCAATTGTATATGTACATAGATTTGGGCATCGCAACCTCGTTTGACAAAATTATTATAAAGGGCAAGACATATATATAGTGCACTGTTTTAAACCATCAAAAGTATTAATCATATAAACGGGAAAACGAAAATGGGAAAGAAATGAAACAAGCAAACATTTAACATCGATCATATCTACTTTTCCTCACGGAGACGTCAAACAAGCTAAAAAGCCATTATCATAGTTATTAATGTTTAATAATGAATCACCACAACATCATATTCGACGATGGCATAACCGGTGGTAACTAAGTTGAATTCATGCATTTGCGCTAATGCAACTCCACGTGCCAGCCGGAAAACGCCTGAACCGCCTATAATGGGCAACTCGCGGTACGGTGGCCCCGCCGGGTTTCTGGCCAAAATGGTAAGAGTGCTACCATTGAAGTCACCGGTTGTGAAGACCAAATTCATGGCCATGAGCATGCTCATTTCATCTCGCCCAGAAAAGGCATACAGTCCTTGAGCCCGACCAATTTCCTTGGACGTGGGTTCAAACCCTTCCGTCAAGGGATCATCCATGATGGAAACTAGACCAAACTGAGTTGCCGATGTATCAGTGACAGATGCACGAGCAACCCGCACCGCTGTCAAGTTTTGCTCTCCTGCAAATCTGTCATGAAAGAAGAAATGGAGCTTCGTTACCTTTTCTTTTGCATTCGGGAGCTTTTGGAACCATTCTTCCACTTCCTTTATCCCTTCATTGCTGCAATGCGCCATTGGCATGACAATGGCTACCAACAAAGTTATTACTACTATTACAACGCCAACCTTTTCCATTACTTTTTCTCTATGTTCCGCAGGTTCTGATCTTTTGCAATAAGATCATGATGCAAGTCTAGGCATGATTTATATACAACTTCATACATACTTGACGAAATTATTAATTAACTTGTGAATGCATTTTAGGTGGGAATCAGCTATATTTGATCATACAATATCATTAATTCTCCCCTCTTTATGTATGTAATATACATTATCTTTCAATTCACATGTTTTTCCCCTTTGTTAACTAAGAATAAACCAAAAATTAATGGTGTGGCCGTGTGGGTTCCTATTCGTCTGGCCTTCAAAAACCAACTACTTTAGTCACCATATAATTAAATTGCCCATGTGTTTGTGTTGTACCTTTTCCATTACAAAATATTTTCTGCTTTGCTTTACTGAATACTGAATAGAGTAAGTGATATTGGGTAGTACTCCATGGATTGGTTGAGAACTTGAGATCACTTGGGGTTTTATTTTGTTTTTATTATATATCTTTAAATATTTCATTACTTACACCAAAATCTTTCTGAACATAGTTCTTGGGATTTCTAATGTGTAATTAACGAAGTCATGCCTATTTACTGTGCTTTATAAAGAAAATCATTCGTTGTGTTTTTGGTAATGATTAAATTTCTCATATTTGGTAATTACATATGGTTAGTCTTGGCCACCATGTATGGTCATTAATTATGGGCATCACCGTGGTAATGGTTATTCTTAGACATTTTGGCAAGTGAATATGATGATATTTAGTCTTTTGGCATTTTGGCCATGGAGTGTGGTGGGTCCATACCACCTAATAATTTATGGGTAGCCTTGATTATTTTAGTTATATCAGCTTGTTAATTCAAAAAAAAAAAGTTATATCAGCTTGTGATAGTTAGCATTAATTGACCATTTTGGTCAATATTAACAATCGAGATGGTTAATTTTTGACATTTTGGCAACCTTGGATTATGATGATTAGGCTTGAGGCCCTTGACCATTATAGCCAATTTTAGATTTTAGTCATTGAGGGTGGTCATTTTGGCCAACAAGAGTCATGATATAGTTATCCTTAACCAATTGACTAATTTTAACAGCAAATGATCGGGTCACTTTGGCATTTTGACCACTAAAGTTGTGATGGTTAGTCTTTGGCCATTTTTGCCACTAAGAGTCATGATAATTAATCTTGATAATTTTGCCCAATTTTAGTCACTGAGAGTCATGATGGTTAGCTTTGGCCAATTTTAACCACCGCAGGTCATTATGGTTAGCATTTGACATTTTGATCAAATTTGGCCACCAAAGATCATGATGGTTAGCCCTGATCATCTTGACTAATTTTGGCCACTAAAAGTAGTGATGATTAACATTGACCATTTTGACTAATTTTAGCCACGATGGTAGTGAATTAACCTTGACTAATTTTGGCCAAAGTGTGCATATATGTTAGGGGATGGCCACTAGGAAGAACTTGGAATAGGGAGATTAGAAAACAGAGGGGAAATAGGAGTAGTAGAAACAGAGTTAAGAATGGAGGTAGTAATAAGGGTAAGAAAAGTGAAAAAAACCATTTTCTTTCTAGTTTTCCATTTCCGATTGCATTAACATAAATATAGGCAAAGCCTAGATATTTGACATATAGTGCAATATTGTTTTTCCTCAACAAAAAAGTATTATTCTACAGCCATATATAAAAGGAAAAAACGAAAAAAGATAAGAAAGAAATGAAACTAGCAAACATTGCCATCATCTCCTTTTCCTTATGGAGAGACGTCAAACAAGCTTAAGCCCATTATCAGAATAATAATTTAGTAATGTATCACAACAACATTATATTCGATGACAGCATTGCCGGTGGTCATGTTGAATTCACGCAATTGAGCTGACGCAACTCCACGTGCCAACCGGAAAACGCCTGAACCACCTACAATGGGCATCTCACGGTGTGGCACCGCCGGGTTTCTGCCCAAAACGGTAAGAGTACTACCGTTGAACTCACCGCTAGTGAAGACCAAGTTATATGACATAAGCAGGCTGAGTTCATCTCGCCCAGAAAAGGCATAAAGTCCTTGAGCCCGACCAATTTCCTTGGACGTGAATTTGAACTCTTCTGTCAAGGGATCATCCATGATGAAAACTAGACCAAACGAAGTTGGCGATTTAGCAGTGACAGATGCATGGGCAACCCTCACCGCCGTCACGTCGTGCTTTCCTGCAAATCTGTCATGAAAGAAGAAATGGAGCTTCGTTACCTTTTCTTTTGCATTCGGAAGCTTTTGGAACCATTCATCTACTTCCTCTGGCCCTTCAATATTGCTGCAATGCGACATTGGCATGGCTATGGCTACCAAGAAAGTCATTGCTATTAGAACACCAAGCTTTTCCATGACTTCGCTCTGATAATTCCCTAATATGCATGCAATTAATGCTAGTCTAGGCATGATTTATATACATGCTCGAGCACATTATTAAATTAAGCAACTTGTCAATGCCTTTTTAATTAATTATTAGGTGGATGCATCAGCTTTTGACCGAATAATTTCTTTTCCTTTTCAAACTTATTTTGCAAAACTCAATATAATTTGATACAAGATGATAATATTATAGCATGAGCAAGTCTAGCCATGTAATTATGTATGTAATATGTACACATTATCTTTCAATATTTTCCCGGCCCCTTTGTTAACTAAGAATAACAAAGATTATTGGTCTGACCTTAAAAAACCAACTACTTAACGCACCAATAAGCTGCGCATGTGTTGTACCTTCTCCATATTATTACAAAATAAAATTTTCGTATTCTTTACTGAATACTATATAATAGACTAATAGAGTATAAGTGATATTGAGTAGTGCATGGATTGGTTGATGACTTATTTGAGACTTTAGAGTTTTGTTTTGTTCTTATTATCTTTAAATATTGACTTTTCACCAAATCTTTTGAACTTAGAATCTTCTAATGTGTGTAATTAAAGTGATCATGATTTCCAATATACTCTCTCTGTCCCATAATATAAGTCCCCTTCTAAAAGCTTTTTTTGTCCCAATTTATAAGTCCCTTTATCAATTCCAATGCATATTTTTTAGCTATTTCCAAAACTATCCTTGATAGTTAAGAGGATGAGTAGGAGGAGAGAGAATTAGTGGGGAAAAAGAACAAGCGTAAAAATAGAAGATAAATGTAAAAGTACATAAAATTTTGTGTCATAACTAATTTTCTTAATTTTAATGATATAGTTAAAAGAGACTTATAAAATGAGACAGAGGGAGTAATTAATGGTAGATATATTCAATGGGTGGTCCATTGCGTTATAAATCATGGGGACTTATAATTAAGCCCAAAAAGATCCATTTAGCGTATCCGTTGGGTGGTTGGGCTAGGCTTGGGCCTCACAATGTTTGAGCCCAAACCAGACCGGGTTGGGCTTGATATATGATCATTCATCGATCAAGCCCACTTGTTCGTTGAAAGCACCCGTAAAAGTCCCCAAAATTCTGTTGCCAACATTTTAAGGTACAAAATCACTGTAGTACGTAGGAAGAAAAGGTTAATTTATAGTAGATAGTACTATTTTGCATGCAGACTACTTCTGTAGAATATATGCAAAGCATTCGTAGTTTCTACTTTGTAGCAAGTATTGAAAATGAACTTATATTTTCTTTATAAACGATTTAGAAACAAGGCAAAGGCTCAAATTAAAACTGCCGATTGAGCATATATATTACATCCCACAATTCATACTTGAACCATATAAAGAAAGAACAAAATGCTTCAAAAAGAGAAAAAAAAGAAGGAAAAATCTCAAAAAGGAAGAAATCAAACAAGCGAAGTACATTGGCATAATCTCCAATGCTGTATATGGAGACATATACAAGCTTAAAGCCTTAATCCATCATTATAATTATAACGTGATTAATAATGGATCACAAAAACATTATATTCGATAACAGCATTGGTCGCGTTGAAATGACGTACTTGCACTGACGCAACTCCACGTGCCAACCGGAAAACTCCTGAACCACCTATAATCGGCATCTCACGGCGTGGCTTGGCCGGGTTTCTGCCCATAATGGTAAGGGTGCTACCATTGAACTGACCGGTTGTGAAGACCAAGTTCATGGCCATGAGCAGGCTCATTTCGCTTTGCGAAGAAAGGGCATAGAGTCCTTGAGCCCGACCCAACTCCTTGGACGTGGGTTCGAGCCCTTGGGTCAAAGGGTCATCCATGATGAAAACTAGACCAAACGAGCTCGGCGATTTAGCAGTGACAGATGCATGGGCAACCCGCACCGCCGTCAAGTTGTTCTTTCCTGCATATTTGTCATGCATGAAAAAATGGAGTTTGGTTACCTTTCTTTCGCATGTGGAAGCTTTTGGAACCAATATTCATCCACTTCCTCTGGCCCTTCAATATTGCTGCAATGCGCCACTGACATAGCTATGGCTACCAAGAAAACCATCATTGCTATTAGAGCAGCAAGCTTTTCCATTACTTCTTTTATAATTTCAAACGAATTTACTAAGTTCAAATTTTGTAACGATGAATAAAAAGGTTTATATAAAAGGAATTGATACACTGGTGTAATTAATTAATGGCAAAAGTCTGATTTTGCCCCTTCGACTTATAATAGTTGGACACTTTGCTCCTTGAATTGTAATCTTAGACAAATTACCCTTAAACTATCAATTTCAGTCTCTGTTGCTCCTTCACTAACGGACCGTTAGTCACATGATCTCACGAGACTAACGGCGCTGACGCGCTGTGGCAGCGCTGATGTGGCGTGCCACGTCAGACAGTTTAATACCCTTTTTGACCCCTGAATTTGTACAATTTGGACATTTTGCCCATGAACTTTAATTTTTGACGTTTTGCCCCCAACATTCTCAGCGCCGTTACAGTGCCGTTAGTCATGTGGGGTCACGTGATTAACGGTCCGTTAGTGAGGGAGCAACGGAGGTTGAAATTGATAGTTTAGGGGACAATTTGTCCACGATTAAACTTCAGTACGTCCAACTGGTATAAATTCAGGGGGCAAAATGGGACTTATGCCATTAATTAATTTTATCTTGTGGTTGTAATTATACATACAATCTCTCATTTCACCATTTTTTCTTTTTTACTTGTAATAAAGTGAGATAACCAAATTCGATTTTGAATTTTCATATACAAATATGAATATTAGCCTTGTGCTTGAATATTTGACTCAAATTAACAATGAGTACAAGTTTTTTTCTTACTCAAAGAGCATATATACCAAATCATATAAAACCAAAGTATATGCAATTAGTCTTGACATAATACAACAATTGGAGTGGAATTTTTCAGCTGATCACAATGATGGTAAGGTTTGGGCCTCTCTGTCCATTACTTTTACCTAAAAACCAAATACTAAAAGTCACCAATATATCGTTCTGCACGTGGTATATATATGCCTTACCTTCTCCCTGGACAAAATGTTTTCTCCTTTTTCTTCAATCAAATAGTGTAACCGGTGAGATTTGGTTGTGCATGGATTGGTTGATGACTTCTTTTTTTAAGCCGTTGATGTTTTATTTAATTATTTTTTTCCTGAGAAAGTATGATCTTTATTACCTTTTTGCTATCTTGAGTTTAGATTTGCAATGCCTAATTAATTTTGATTATAAAATTCAAAACTATTCCCTAAAGACACGTGTCAACCTTTTAAGTCTCGCATGTGTAACTTGCTAAACTCCACTGACAGTGTATAGTATAATTTTCCATTTTCCTTAATAAATAGATAATTATTTGATACACTTCAGACTCCACAAGTATACCATTCTCTGAATTAATTTTGATTTTAAAATTCAATACTATCCCCTAAAGGATACATATCAACCCTTGATCCCCGCATATGCATGTAGTTTGTTAAACTCCATTGATGTAAAAATTTCCTTCATAAATTCATGCTTTTGTTGTTTGTGCTTTTCAAAGAAATATTCCAATAACTAATGGTACTGTTTGCATACTATAGTAGATAGCCCATAAGTTTAGCCCTCCGTTATCAATCATGGGTTCCTAAGTCCAAACAGATCCATTTAATTTAGTGTGTCCTTTGGGCGGTTAGGCTTGGGCCTGACATATTTTGAGGTTCTTTCTTTTCTTTTAAAGATCTCTTTGAAGTCTAAAGTCTAAACCTCTCTAGTACATATATTATCTTGTCATTCTTTACTTAGTTACTGGTATTTGGTAACCACATACTCAAGTGGCGTTGAAATCCATATAAACTGTGGGAAGCTCTCTAATACCTGTATTTCCAATCACAAGACTCAAACCTCCACTTTTCTTGGGTGCCATTGAACTCATTATATATATATATATATATATATATATATTTGTTGTCATTTTGCAATCTTATAAATTATAATGGAAAAATGATTCGATTTTATAATAATCCGTGCAGTTTAAAGATAGTAATTGCTTGATTAATTCAAGTTTATACCCTTGATTATTATTTTGAGGGAAAAGCAGCACAAATCAATAATTAAACTGAAAATATTTTATTTAGTACAACAAGCTGCAAAGAGCAAAACACAATGCAAAAAACACTAGTAATTAATTTTGGTATAATTAAGCCTAATGAATAATAGTAACATTGTAGCCAACAATAGCATCACCGGTGGTATCGAACCAATGGGTTTTTGCTAAGGCGTATCCTCGTGCCAGTCGGAAAAGGCCAGTTCCACCGACAATGGGCATCTCACGAACAGGATTCATAGCTGAATTTTTGCCCAGAATGCTAACAGAGCTACCGTTGTATATTCCATCGGTGAAGCAAAAGCTCATGGCCATAATTAGGCCTAACTCTGTCTGCGCGGCTGAACCATATATCCCTTGGGCTCGGCCGATGAGCTTGGAGTTAGGATCAGGCGTTTCGGTCAGTGGATCATCTGCCATTAAGATGGCTCCGAAAAGAGTGGGTGATTTTTCACTGTCAGCAGCTTGAGCCACCCTAATGGCACTTGGGTTCTTACCGCTCACTGTGTCATGGAAGTAGAATTGAAGGTTGGTTACTGTTTCTTTCTTGGAATCCAGCTTTGTTGCCCAATTCTCCACTCGGAAGCTTTGAGCCCACGGCATCGCTGCAACTAGGGACATGATCACCAATAGATTGATGCTGACCATTTTGGCCATTTTCACTTCTTTGAACCAATCCCTAGTAAATATTTTCAGGCAAATCTCGCAAAGCCAAATAAAAGAAGAGATTGAAGTGAAGTAACTAGAGACTTTGATCAATCTGCTGCGACTTAACAAAATTTTTTATAGGACAAAGAGAGGAAAAAGATTCAAAGGCAGTTTAACTACAAAAGGAGAAACACTATTTATTTAACCCATTTCTCCAACGGACCCACATGTTCCAAACAGGTATAATAAAGTCAAAAGTAGTAGTAATAATTAAACCCTGGGGCGGTGGCCCATATATGGAGCAATGGGCTTACCTTCCTTCGGCCCGCTTCTAAAATTTATCTATGTTTCTATTTGAAGATAAATTTTGATTTGTTATTCGCAATCAAAAAGGAGTATTTGGACTTTGATTGATAACTTAAAAATAAGAAATTTCAAAAGAGTTTCCTTAAAAGAATATTTGTTTAAATTTTTTTAACTTTCAATGGGTTAAAAGTCGACATCTCATTTGCTTGCTTCTTTCCAAAATTGAGTTTTAGTTCAACCAAATAAGCCAACGATATGATTAAGTAGCTGAGGAAGGTTCTCCGATTTTCAAATGGAAATATGCTTATAGTCAATGTAATTTGTATAGCCACCACCTACTACTTCGCTTTGTATCTCCATTCTGGCATTCTCCACATTTTTCTAACTAAAAATGAAATCAACAAGTCGGTTCACCAAGAACAGTTAATTAATTTTACCTAGAGGGAGACATAGTCGGCTGTTATTACATTTGGGGACTTTGAGAATAGTTGTACTAATGGTTGCATTAATAGTTTGAGAACATAAAACATTGGTAGTATATAAACTAGCATATGCTATAGAAATCTCCCTTACCTGCATGGAAATTTTAAGTTTTTAATGATAATGGTAATGCCTAATGGGAAGGTTATTGCCTTATGCCTTATGGTGAAAGTTATAATGGGCAACTCGATTGTTTCTAACTTTCTTATCATCTCAAGGCCACAAAGTTACCATCACAAATGAACACCACTCGCAAACAAATAAACAATTGCAAAGCCCTTACTCTTTTGTAAAAAGAAAAGAAAAGAAGAGAGATATGAAAAATATCACTAGAATAGAATTATTAGCTAATCACATATTTTCCCATTTTCTTTTCTTCTTTTTGCTGCTTAATTTCTGGTTTTTAGAAATGGTACAGAGTCACGTTGTACTCAAGAATAGCATCACCATTAGTAGCATTTAAAAAGCTGGTTTTAATTTTGGCAAACCCTCTGGCGAGTCTAAACTGGCCTCTCCCTCCCACAATCGCCACCTCACGATCTCCCTCCGTCACCGGATTCCTCGAGAACACACTGAAGGAGCTGCCATTAAACTTGCCACTCGTAAACGCAAAATCAATGTACATAACAATGGTAAACTTGCTAGCATCTTGACTGGACGATAGGTAGAGTCCCTGTGCGTTTCCAATCACCGTTGATGTTGGCTCAGGCCCAACCCTAAGTGGATCGTCGATTGCAAACAAGCTGCCAAAAGGGGTCGGCGAATCGTCGTCGTTAGTGAGGTTTGAACGGGCAACCATCACCGCAGAAGGGTTTTCGCCGCTGAGGATGTCGTGGAGAAAGAAGTGGAGTTGAGTCACCTTCTCCGCCACCGCAGCCGGCGTAGTCTCGGAGTAATATTCACCATAGACTGGTGCTATGGCGAGGCAAAATATTGCCCAGCCAAAAACTGTAATCATTCCTTCCATGTACACTGAAATTTGGTTTTTGTCCTTGTTCACAGTATAATACCGGCTTAAATAGAGATTTTCCGAAGATGTTAAAATTTTTAATACCATTTCTGACAATACAAATATCTTAGCAATATTTCCAGGATGTCTTAGTTGTGATTTCATTCTAAATTAATGTCATTATATTAATAATAATATGAATGATTCAATGAGAAATAAATCTGATGGCAATATAGCGTTGACAAAATTGCCTGTTGAAGAAGGTAACAGAAAAGCAGTATCTTTTCTTGAGATATCGTATAGGAATTTTCCTTCTTGGGATTATATAAAACTTACATTCCTTTTGTCCAAAAATAATCATAATCAGAATATAAAAGAGGGCCTCGTGTCGTGTTGCATCTCTACATGTATTGGTGTCAAGTATTAATCTTGGACTAAAATCAAAAGTCAAATTTCATAAACGATATGATTCTATATACTATATTTAGAATGTGATTGGGAAGTTGACAATTGACATTACCACTATCATTATTTTTACTATATTTAGAATGTGATTGGCAAGTTACAATTGACATTACCTCTAATCCACTATCATTATTTTTTCTTTTGAGGGATACCACTAATATCATTGCTAGATATCATCCCCGTGCATTCGCATCGGGTTTTCCGATTTATAATTGGTATTAAGTAATGGTGTAGTCTTCGGTGCTCCCATTGTGATGCTCCCACTTTTCAATGTGATGCTCCCATTTAATTTTGACCATTGGATGCAATATCTATTTTCCTAACCGTCGGATACTAAAAGATTTAACCTGCTAAACCGGTTTTAAAAACCTTTTGGAATGAATTCTTATATATGTGGTAGTTCTCGTGATAGATTTTTACACCTTTTTTATTCAAACCGTTGATATCAATTACTTTTTTTACTTGATTTATTATTTTTTCTCTAATTTTTTTATTTTTTATTCTTTTCTTCTCCGTTGATATTGGGTTAGTGATCTAGTAAAAAAAAAAATAGAGAAATAATAATAATAAATCAAGTAAAAAAAGTAGTTGATATCAACGGTTTGAATAAAAAAGGTGTAAAAATCTATCACGATGACTACCACACACGAATTCATTCCAAAAGGTTTTAAAACCGGTTTAGCATGTTAAATCTTTTAGTATCCGTCGGTCAAGAAAATAGATAATGCATCCAATGGTCAGAATTAAATGGGAGCATCACATTGAAAAGTGGGAGCATCACAACGGGAGCACCGAAGTCTCCACCTTAAGTAATTTCAATTTTAAGTAAAATTTTATCTAATGTAATAGCAATTAAATTAAATTAAAGGAAATATTGTTAGAATTCTAATTAATGTCTACTCAAATAATTATCAACTGGAAATTGGAAAAAGAAAATGAATTTTTTCTTTAATTATAATTCAATATACTAAATATTATTTGGAATTCCAAATATATAATAATATATTTGTTTTCTCTCAACCAATCACCTTTGAATAAATGGCAGCGTGAGAAGAGCCAAATACCGAGTATAAAGTAGTTTGGGGATAACTTTAATAGTAAGGTATAGATTATTAGTAGTTAGTACTATTTTTCAAAAAACTAGTAGTTAGTACTAGTTTTATTATTCCAAAAAGGAAAATTTGTATAATCAAATAAACCGCCTCAATGATCTCATTGACCCTTTTTTTTAAGAGGAAATCAATAAATTCATTGATTTGAAATATCGGGATTACAAACGTCAGAAGGTAACCTTCCGCACCACACATGATTAACACGTAACTTAGCTAATCTATGTGCCAAAACATTGGCCTCTCTATTTACATAAGTCACAAAACAAATGTCAAATAAAGACACCAAATCCCGAATTTCATAAACAAGCAAACCACCCTCCCACCAAGAGGGCTTCATACTATTAATCGCATTGACAACCAATAAAGAATCACTTTCAAATATACAACTGTCAAGGTTTCATTCCAATGCCAACTCAAATCCCATTAGAAGAGCATGTATTTCAGCATAAAGTGGGCTTGAAACGAAATGAAGGTGTCTGGAAGCACTGGCAATAATATTACCTCCACTATCTCTTATCACAACCCCTAAACCAACTTCCTTTGTAGTGGAGCAAAAGGAAGCATCTGTATTGATCTTTAGCATTCCTAAAGGTGGAGGATTCCAACTCGACACTTTAATAGCTCTACTCGATATAGGAGGAATGGGAATAGCCTGTAAGAATTGTTGCTCCAATTGACTAGCCGAGTTAAAGATAGTAGAAGCAGAAGCACAAATTGAATCATGAAGGCAGCGATTTCTATTAGCCCAGATGCTCCAAAGTGTCCAAAGAACCTTAGGGAGCTGACCAATTCTAGCGACTCTCTGCACAAACTCAAACCAAAATTCACTACCTGAATCACCATTCCAATCTTCTTCAAATAACCGCACCCAAGGGCAGGCCAAATCCCATACTCGAGTACTCAATACGCATTGGAAGAACACATGGTAAGAGGAGGCTTCACAGTCACCACATACCTCACATCTTGGATTAGTTGGAACTCCCCTGGAAAGCAAGGCATATTTCGAGGACAAAATCCCCCAAAAACAGCGCCAAAAGAAATATTTGATCTTTGGAAGAACAGGCGCAGACCAAAGTGACTTCCACATTGAGCGGTTAGAACTCTGATGGTTATCAAGCTTGCCTAGTATTGTCCATGCCACTACATATGCCGACTTCCGAAAAAGTTCCATCCTCACTTGAATTCCAAATCAAACAATCGGGTCGAGGGGTATTCGAAATAGGCAGAAATAAAATCTTTTCTACATCTTCCAGATGGAAAAGGGATTCCAGAGCATCTACCCTCCAGAAGCAGTTTTCAACATCTATTAACTCTGCCACCTGCATAGGTGCTAATATTGCTTCCTCCGCTGGTCTCGGTTTGAAACTAGGTGGGTTGTCTAGCCATTTCCCGTCCCAAACATCGATATTACCTGCCCCTATGCGCCAACGAGAGCCCTCCTCAACCACCCTACGGCCATCAAGAAGACTCCTCCATAAGAAGGAAGGGCACCGACCCATATGAGTTGTTATAAAGCTATCCGAAAGAAAGTATTTAGATTTAAGCACCCGGTAACACAAGGATGTAGGGTACTGAATAAACCTCCAACATTGCTTCGCTAATAAGCTAAGTTGAAGGACTCGAAATCTTTAAAGCTCAATCCGCCATCTGTCTTCGAAATACATAATGAATCCCAGTTCTTCCAATGTATCCGTCGTTTCGAGGCCATACTCCCCCACCAATAACTAGCTATAACTGAGTTCAATTCCTATATAAAGCCTTTAGGAAACTGAAACATACTCATCAAATAAACTGGTACTGCTTGGGCAATAGCATGGATGATAACTGCTTTCCCCGCTATTGATAGCAAACGGTTATGCCAATTATTCACCCGACCTTGCAATCGCTCTTTGATATACTTCAATTCCCTAGTTCTCGATTTACCAATCATGATACGCAAATCCAAATATTTGTCCCTGTCTAGAATTTTTGTGGGTCCCACTCATTGACCCTATTTTAATACCTCAAATTTTCTGGGGTGAAAATATTTTCTCATTATTTAATGTGAACAAAATGATCTCAATGTGGTATGCATCATTCAAAAGGCTATTTTTATAAATTTCACTTATTTTTATAGGAAAATAACAATTGAACCAAACATACGAAAACATGCACCTTCATTGTAATTTAATTTAAAATTTACATACAATGATTAAACAAACATTGTAAAACAACTTTCCTTAGAGAAACCTTCATAGAAAACACTCTCTTAGTCTCTTAGGAGAGACTTTACAGTTTACACCCTTATTATTTTCACGAAACTTCTAAACGACCCCAAAGTAATCCGGATCAAATTTATTAAGAGGAAAATCATAGGCAAGAAATTCCATTCTTGAAATGTCAACTTAGTAATGAAACACAGTCACGTTATACTCAACGACCAGATTGGTCGCATTTATAAAGACAGTTTTAATCAGGGCAAAGCCTTGAGCCATTCTGAATTTTCCTCTTCCTCCCACCACTGCAAGCTCTTTCAGTATCCATCATCGGATTCCTTGAAAATACACTTAAAGAGCTGCCATTGAACATGCCCTTGGTAAACCCGAAATCCAAGTATACGACCAAAGTGCTTCCATCTTTGCTAGCCGAGGCCGCAAGCCCCCGAGCATTCCCGATCACCTCTGAGTCAGGCTCGGGACCTACTTTTAAGATATCATCAATGACACCTATGCTGCCGAATGGAATTGATGAATTTTCGGCGGTGGTGTTAGGCCGAATGGAATTGATGAATTGATGAATCTAAGGAGTATTTGGACTTTGATAACTTAAAAATAAAAAATTTCAAAAGTATTTCCATGAAAGAACATTTGTTAAAAGTTTTAAAACTTTCAGTGGGGAAAAAGTCGACAGCTCATTTGCTTGCCTCTATCCAAAATTGAGTTTAGTTCAACCAAATGAGCCAACGATATGATTAAGTAGCTGAGGAAGGTTCTCCTATTTTCAAATGGAAATATGCTTATAGTCAATGTAATTTTCTATAGCCACCTACTACTTCGCTTTGTATCTCTATTCTCCACATTTTCTAACTAATTAAAATGAAATCAACAAGTCGGTTCACCAAGAACATTACCTAGAGAGAGCCATATAGTCGGCTGTTATTACAATTGGGGACTTTGAGAATAGTTTAACTTGCTGTCTGATAATGTAATTGGTTGCATCAATAGTTTGAGACATAAAAAATTGGTAGTATATAAACTAGCTTATACTATAGAAACCTCCCTTTTCTGCAGGAAAATTGTTAATGATAATTTTTTTTTGGCCATCCGGTATCCATAGATTTACTAATCCATAATAGACCCATATCTTGCACCTAATTTTGGTGGATAGGTTTATCAACCGGGGCAACTGTGTAGTTGTTAATAATAATGATTATGCCTAATGGGAAGCTTATTGCCTTATGGTGAAATATAATGGGCCTCTCGATTGTATCTTATCATCTACCATCTCAAATGAACACCACTCGCAAACAAATAAACAATTGCAAAGCCCTTACTCTTTTGTAAAAAGAAAAGAAGAGAGATATGAAAGATATCACTAGAATTATTAGTTAATCACATATTTTCCCATTTTCTTTTCTTCTTTTTGCTGCTTAATTTCTGGTTTTTAGAAATGGTACAGAGTCACGTTGTAGTCAAGAATAGCATCACCATTAGTAGCATTTAAAAAGCTGGTTTTAATTTCGGCAAACCCTCTGGCGAGTCTAAACTGGCCTCTCCCTCCCACAATCGCCACCTCACGATCTCCCTCCGTCACCGGATTCCTCGAGAACACACTGAAGGAGCTGCCATTAAACTTGCCACTCGTAAACGCAAAATCAATGTACATAACAATGGTAAACTTGCTAGAATCTTGACTGGACGAAAGTTCGAGTCCCTGTGCGTTTCCAATCACCGTTGATGTTGGCTCAGGCCCAACCCTCAGTGGACTGTCGATTGCAAACAAGCTGCCAAAAGGGATCGGCGAATCGTCGTCGTTAGTGAGGTTTGAACGGGCAACCATCACCGCAGAAGGGTTTTCGCCGCTAAGGGTGCTGTGGAGGAAGAAGTGGAGTTGAGTCACCTTCTCCGCCACCGCAGCCGGCGTAGTCTGGGAGTAATATTCACCATAGACTGGTGCTATGGCGAGGCAAAATATTGCCCAGCCAAAAACTGTAATCATTCCTTCCATGTAAACTGAAATTTGGTTTTTGTCCTTGTTCACAGTATAACACCGGCTTAAATAGAGATTTCCCGAAGATGTTAAAATTTTCAATACCATTTCTGACAATACAAATATCTTAGCAATATTCCCAGGATGTCTTAGTTGTGATTTCATTCTGAATGAATGTGATTATACTGATAATAATATGAATGATTGAATGAGAAATAAATCTGATGGCAATATAGTGTTGACAAAATTGCCTGTTGAAGAAGGTAGCAGAAAAGCAGTATCTTTTCTTGAGATATGATTGTATAGAAATTTTCCTTCTTGGGATAATATAAAACTTACATTCATTTTGTCCAAATATAATCATAATCAGAATATAAAAGAGGGCCTCGTGTCGTGTTGCATTCTCTACATGTATTGGTGTCAAGTATTAATCTTGGACTAAAATCAGAAGTCAAATTTCATAAACGATATGATTCTATATACTATATTTAGAATGTGATTGGCAAGTTGACAATTGACATTACCACTATCATTATTTTTTCTTTTGAGGGATACCACTAATATCATTACTAGATTTCATCACCGTGCATTTGCATGGGATTTTTCGATTTTTAATTGGAATTAAGTAATTTCAATTCTAATTCTAAGTAAAATTTTATCTAATGTAATAGCAATTAAATTAAATTAAAGGAAATATTGTTAGAATTCTAATTAATGTCTATTCAAATAATTATTAACTGGAAAATGGAAAAAGGAAATATATTTTTTCTTTAATTATAATTAAATATATCAAATATTATTTGGAATTCCAAATATATAATAATATATATTTGTTTTCTCTCAACCGATCACCTATGGATAAATGGCAGCGTGAGAAGAGTCAAATACCGAGCATACAATAGTTTGGGAATAACTTTAATAGTAAGGTATAGATTATTAGTAGTTAGTATTATTTTTCAAAAAAACTAGTAGTTAGTACTAGTACTAGTTTTATTATTCCAAAAAGGAAAATTTGTATAATCAAATAAACCGCCTCAACACAATGATCTCATTGACCCTTTTTTTTTAGTGGAAATCAATAAATTCATTGATTTGAAATATTATGATTACAAACGTCAGAAGGTAACCTTTCGTACCACACCTGATCAACACGTAACTTAGCTAATCTATGTGCCAAAACATTGGCCTCTCTATTTACATAAGTCACAGAACAAATGTCAAATAAAGACACCAAATCCCTAATTTCATAAACAAGCAAACCACCCTCCCACCAAGAGGGTTTCATACTATTAATCGCATTGACAACCAATAAAGAATCACTTTCAAAAATACAACTGTCAAGGTTTCGTTCCAATGCCAACTCAAATCCCATTAGAAGAGCATGTATTTCAGCATAAAGTGGGCTTGAAACGAAATGAAGGTGTCTGGAAGCACTGGCAATAATATTACCTCCACTATCTCTTATCACAACCCCTAAACCAGCTTCCTTTGTAGTGGAGCAAAAGGAAGCATCTGTATTGATCTTTAGCATGCCTAGAGGTGGAGGATTCCAACTCGACACTCTAATAGCTCTACTCGATATAGGAAGAATGGGAATAGCCTGTAAGAATTGTTGCTCCAATTGACTAGCCGAGTAAAAGATAGTAGAAGCAGAAGCACAAATTGAATCATGAAGGCAAAGATTTCTATTAGCCCAGATGCTCTAAAGTATCCAAAGAACCTTAAGGAGCTGACCAATTCTAGCGACTTTCTGCACAAACTCAAACCAAAAGTCACTAGCCGTATCACCATTCCAATCTTCTTCAAATAACCGCACCCAAGGGTAGGCCAAATCCCATACTCGAGTACTCAATACGCATTGGAAGAACACATGGTAAGAGGAGGCTTCACAGTCACCACACACCTCACATCTTGGATTAGTTGGAACTCCCCTGGAAAGCAAGGCAGATTTCGAGGGCAAAATCCCCCAAAAACAGCGCCAAAAGAAAGATTTGATCTTTGGAGGAACATGATGGTTATCAAGCTTGCCTAGTACTGTCCTTGCCACTACATATGCCGACTTCACCGAAAAAGCTCCATTTTCACTTGAATTCCAAATCAAACAATCAAGTCGAGGGGTATTCGAAATAGGCAGACATAAAATCTTTTCTACATTTTCCGGATGGAAAAGGGATTCTAGAGCATCTACCCTCCAAAAGCGGTTTTCAACATCTATTAACTCTGCCACCTGCATAGGTGCTAATATTGCCTCCTCCGTTGGTCTCGGTTTGAAACTAGGTGGGTTGTATAGCCTTTTCCCTCCCCAAACATCGATATTATCCGCCCCTATGCGCCAACGAGAGCCCTCCTTAACCACCCTACGACCATCAAGAAGACTCTTCCATAAGAAGGAAGGGCACCGACCCATACGAGCTGTCATAAAGCTATCCGAAGGAAAGTATTTAAATTTAAGCATCCGGTAACACAAGGATGTGGGGTTCTGAATTAACCTTCAACATTGCTTTGCTAATAAGGCTAAGTTGAAGGACTCGAAATCTTTAAAGCCCAATCCGCCATCCGTCTTCGAAATACATAGTGAATCCCAGTTCTTCCAATATATCCGTCGTTTCGAGGCCATACTCCCCCACCAATAACTAGCTATAACTGAGTTCAATTCCTATATAAAGCCTTTAGGAAACCGAAACACACTCATCAAATAAACTGATACTGCTTGGGCAATAGCCTGGATCATAACTGCTTTCCCCGCTACTGATAGCAAACGGTTATGCCAATTATTCACCCGATCTTGCAGTCACTCTTTGATATACTTCAATTCCTAGTTCTCGATTTACCAATCATAATAGACAGACCCAAATATTTGTCCCTGTCTAGAATTCTTGTGGGTCCCACTCATTGACCCTATTGTAATACCTCAAAATTTCCAGGGTGAAAATAATTTCTCATTATTTAATGTGAACAAAATGATCTCATTGTGGTATTCATCATTCAAAAGGCTATTTTTATAAATTTCACTTATTTTTATTTTTATGGGAAAATTACTATTGAACCAAACATACGAAAACATGCACCTTGATTGTAATTTAATTTAAAATTTACATACAATGGTTAAACAAACATTGTAAAAGAACTTTCCTAAAAGAAACTTTCATAGAAAACACTTCTTAGTCACTTAGGAGAGACTTTACAGTTTACACCCTTATTATTTTCACGAAACTTCTAAACGACCCCAAAGTAATCCGGATCTAATTTATTAAGAGGAAAATCAAAGGCAAGAAATTCCATTCTTGAAATGTCAACTTAGTAACCAACAAGTGGTTGGTTCAAGCGGTTTGACACTTGTTCCCCTTAAACAAGGTTTCGGGTTGAGTTTTTTGAATGAGGAAAATCATTATTGAGAGAATTTTACCCATAGTGAGCCGACCCAACCGAACAAGGTTAACTTGTAGTAAATACACCAAAAAAGAAATGTCAACTTAGTGATGAAACACAGTCACGTTATACTCAACGACCAGATTGGTCGCATTTATAAAGACAGTCTTAATCAGGGCAAAGCCTTGAGCCATTCTGAATTTTCCTCTTCCTCCCACCACTGCAAGCTCACGTAAGCCCCCGAGCATTCCCGATCACCTCTGAGTCAGGCTCGGGACCTACTTTTAAGATATCATCAAGGACACCTATGCTGCCGAATGGAATTGATGAATTTTCGGCGGTGGTGTTAGGCCGAACTACCGTGAGCGCGGTTGCGTTTTGGCCGCTCAGTGTCTCGTGTAGATAGAAGTGGAGATTGGTTACTATTTTCTCTGTCTTGGGAACATATGGAAGGATTTGGGAGTAGTAGTTTTTGCTATGGACTTGTGCCACGGAGAGGTAGAGGACCAGAATTCAAGCAAACATCAATGTTCTTCCCATTGTCTCTGTTTTGCTTATTACTATTGAGTTAGAATGGAATTGCATGGACAGCATATTGTTAATGGTCTGAATTTAAATCTTTTTCTTGGTAAAATTGTGTGTCTGAATTGATGATTATAATAGTGGATATAAATCTTATTAGACTGATTAAATTAAGTATTATTCAACTTTATGAACCTTACAAGTTGTGAAAAAAAAAAATTGAAATCCATAATTTATGCTCATGTAACCATCAATTTCTGGTAGCTTGTCTATTATCTGTTTGTATTGTTATTATATACACACTCTCTGACATAATTAAAACTCAAATGTCAAACTCCACGTTTATGGTGCTCTCTCTTTTTTAATTGAAATATAGATTTAATATGAAAAAAAAAATTCAGATGAAGCTAATTAAAAGAAAACAGAGAAATGAAATCATCTTATTACAGAGGAACAATCCCCTGCTCCTAAACTTTGCTAATTTGCATAAATGAAAATAAGGAAGGAATAATCCTTACAAAGCTAGAAAATGAATCAAAATCAAGCACTCCAATGAGAATCATTTTGTTTTCTTAGTAATGAATCACAGTCACGTTATACTCAACAATAAGAGCGGTCTGATTTATAAAGTAAGTCTTAAGCAATGCGAATCCTTTAGCCATCCTGAACTTTCCTCTCCCCCCAACCACCGCAAGTTCTCGCTCCTTCTGTGTCGCAGGATTCCTGGAGAAGAAGCTGAGGGAGCTGCCGTTGAAGTCGCCCTTAGTGAACCCAAAATCCAAGTAAACCACGACGGTTGTTGTATCTTGGCCGGCGAAGACCTCGAGTCCCTGAGCATTCCCAATGACCTCTGAGGCTGGGTCAGGGCCAATGGTGAGGGGAGATTCTTCCACAACTATGCTGTTGGATGGTGAAGAGTTGTTAGCACGGGCCACCGTGACCGCCGTCGGGTTTTCGCCGCCGAGAGTTCCGTGGAAAAAGAAGCGGAGGTTGGTGACTTTCTGCTCCTTGGGGAGACATGGAAGGGTCTTGGAATAGTATTGGCTATACACTGGTACTGTGGGGATGATGCAGAGGAGCAGCAGAATCCAACTGAGCAACATCAATTTTTCAGCCATTGACTTTACTTTACCTTTGCTAATCGTTTGTGAAAGTAGTAATTAAGAACATGGACCGCCTACTACTTCGCTTTGTATCTCCATTCTCCACATTTTTCTAACTAAAAATGAAATCAACAAGTCGGTTCACCAAGAACAATTAATTAATTTTACCTAGAGAGCCAGCCATATAGTCGGATGTTATTACAATTGGGGACTTTGAGAATAGTTTAACTTGCTGTCTGATAATGTAATTGGTTGCAATAGTTTGAAACATAAAACATTGGTAGTATATAAACTAGCTTATGCTATAGAAATTGTTAATGATAATTTTTAATGATAATTGTTAATGATAATTTTTTTTGGTAGGTCATCCGGTATCCATAGATTTACTAATCCATAGATTTACTAATCCAGAATAGACCCATATCTTGCACCTAATTTTGGTGGATAGATTTATCAACGGCGCAGCTGTGTAGTTGTTAATAACAATGGTTATGCCTGATGGGAAGCTTATTGCCTTATGGTGAAATATAATGGGCCTCTCGATTGTATCTTATCATCTCAAGGGTCAAGGCCACAAATTTACCATCTCAGATGAACACCACTCGCAAACAAATAAACAATTGCAAAGCCCTTACTCTTTTGTAAAAAGAAAAGAAGAGAGATATGAAAGATATCACTAGAATTATTATTTAATAACATATTTTCCCATTTTCTTTTCTTCTTTTTGCTGCTTAATTTCTGGTTTTTAGTAATGGTACAGAGTCGCGTTGTACTCAAGAATAGCATCACCATTAGTAGCATTAAAAAAGTTGGTCTTAATTTTGGCAAACCCTCTGGCGAGTCTAAACTGGCCTCTCCCTCCCACAATCGCCACCTCACGATCTCCCTCCGACACCGGATTCCTCGAGAACACACTGAAGGAGCTGCCATTAAACTTGCCACTCGTAAACGCAAAATCAATGTACATAACAATGGTAAACTTGCTAGAATCTTGACTGGACGAAAGGATGAGTCCCTGTGCGTTTCCAATCACCGTTGATGTTGGCTCAGGCCCAACCCTCAGTGGACTGTCGATTGCAAACAAGCTGCCAAAAGAAGTCGGCGAATCGTCGTCGTTAGTGAGGTTTGAACTGGCAACCATCACCGCAGAAGGGTTTTCGCCGCTGAGGGTATCGTGGAGGAAGAAGTGGAGTTGAGTTACTTTCTCCGCCACCGCAGCCGGCGTAGTCTCGGAGTAATATTCACCATAAACTGGTGCTATGGCGAGGCAAAATATTGCCCAGCCAAAAACTGTAATCATTCCTTCCATGTAAACTGAAATTTGGTTTTTGTCCTTGTTCACAGTATAACACCGGCTTAAATAGAGATTTTCCGAAGATGTTAAAATTTTTAATACCATTTCTGACAATACAAATATCTTAGCAATATTCCCAGGATGTCTTAGTTGTGATTTCGTTCTGAATGAATGTGATTATACTGATAATAATATGAATGATTGAATGAGAAATAAATCTGATGGCAATATAGTGTTGACAAAATTGCCTGTTGAAGAAGGTAACAGAAAAGCAGTATCTTTTTTAACCAAAAAAAAAAAGAAAAGCAGTATCTTTTCTTGAGATATGATTGTATAGAAATTTTCCTTCTTGGATAATATAAAACTTACATTCCTTTTGTCCAAAAATAATCATAATCAGAATATAAAAGAGGGCCTCGTGTCGATGTCGTGTTGCATTCTCTACATGTATTGGTGTCAAGTTTCAAAAAAAAAAAAGTATTAATCTTGGACTAAAATCAAAAGTCAAATTTCATAAACGATATGATTCTATGTACTATATTTAGAATGTGATTGGCAAGTTGACAATTGACATTACCATTATCATTATTTTTTCTTTTGAGGGATACTACAAAGGATAAGGTTATGCATATTATCTCTAGGCACATTACTCTTATACACTACCATTTATATATAACAATTAGATGTGGGCTTGATTTGAATAACAAGCCTTGGATATAGATAATGTCTTAAAGTAGTGTGGTTTATGATAGTGCAATTAACTTTACCGTACCAGTAATATCATTTATTACTATTAATTTTTTGTTTTTTGGTAAGGAGGAAAACATTCTAAGAATATGACTTATGACCAAGAAAAGGATCCATCGTGTTTTGCTGCTGCCTCCGTTAGCTTCTATTACTAGTAGTTAGTATACTAGTATTTTTCAAAAAACTAGTAGTTAGTACTAGTTTTATTATTCCAAAAAGGAAAATTTGTATAATCAAATAAACAGCCTCAATATGTACCCAAAAAAAAATAAACAGCCTCAATACAATGATCTCATTGACCCTATTTTAATATACCTCAAATTTTCCGGGGTGAAAATATTTTCTCATTATTTAATGTGAACAAAATGATCTCAATGTGGCATTCATTATTCAAAAGGCTATTTATCTAAATAAATTTCACTTATTTCCATAGGAAAATAACAATTGAACCAAACATATGAAAACACCTTCATTGTAATTTAATTTAAAATTTAAATACAATGGTTAAACAATTATTGTAAAAGAACTTTCCTAAGAGAAGCTTTCATAGTACATAAACACTCTCTTAGGAGAGACTTTACACCCTTTTATTATTTTAATGAAACTTCTAAACGACCCCAAAGTAATCCGGATCAAATTTATTAACAGGAAAATCAAAGGCAAGAAATCCCATTCTTGAAATGTCAACTTAGTAATGAAACACAGTCACGTTATACTCAACAACCAGATTGGTTGCATTTATAAAGACAGTCTTAATCAAGGCAAAGCCTTGTGCCATTCTGAGTTTTCCTCTCCCTCCCACCACTGCAAGCTCACGTTCAGTATCCATCACCGGATTCCTTGAAAATACACTGAAAGAGCTGCCGTTGAACATGCCCTTGGTAAACCCAAAATCCAAGTATACGACCAAAGTGCTTCCATCTTTGCTAGCCGAGGCCGCAAGCCCCCGAGCATTCCCGATCACCTCTGAGTCAGGCTCGGGACCTACTTTTAAGATATCATCAAGGACACCTATGCTGCCGAATGGAATTGATGAATTGTCGGCGGTGGTGTTAGGCCGGACTACCGTGAGCGCGGTTGCGTTTTGGCCGCTCAGTGTCTCGTGTATATAGAAGTGGAGATTGGTTACTGTCTTGGGAACATATGGAAGGATTTGGGAGTAGTAGTTTTTGCTATGGACTTGTGCCACGGAGAGGCAGAGGACCAGAATCCAAGCAAACATCAATGTTCTTCCCATTGGCTCTGTTTCGCTTATTATTGAGTTAGAATGGAATTGCATGGACAGCATATTGTTGTTGGTCTGAATTTAAATCTCTTTCTTAGTAAAATTGTGTGTCTGAATTGATGATTATAATAGTGGATATAATTCTTATCAGACTGATTATATTAAGTAATATTCAACATTATGAACCTTACAAGCTGTGGAAAAAAAAAATTGAAATCCATAATTTATGCTCATGTAACCATCAATTTCTGGTAGCTTGTCTATTATCTGTTTGTATTGTTATTATATACACACTCTCTGACATAATTAAAACTCAAATGTCAAACTCCACGTTTATGGTGCTCTCTCTTTTTTAATTGAAATATAGATTTAATATGAAAAAAAAAATTCAGATGAAGCTAATTAAAAGAAAACAGAGAAATGAAATCATCTTATTACAGAGGAACAATCCCCTGCTCCTAAACTTTGCTAATTTGCATAAATGAAAATAAGGAAGGTATAATCTTTACAAGCTAGAAAATGAATCAAAATCAAGCACTTCAAATGAGAATCATTTTGTTAGTAATGAATTACAGTCACGTTATACTCAACAATGAGAGCGGTCTGATTTATAAAGTAAGTATTAAGCAATGCAAAACCTTTAGCCATCCTGAATTTTCCTCTCCCTCCAACCACCGCAAGTTCACGCTCCTTCTGTGTCGCCGGATTCCTGGAGAAGAAGCTGAGGGAGCTGCCGTTGAATTCGCCCTTAGTGAACCCAAAATCCAAGTAAACCACGACGGTTGTTGTATCTTGGCCGGCGAACACCTCGAGTCCCTGAGCATTCCCAATGACCTCTGAGGCTGGGTCAGGGCCAATGGTGAGGGGAGATTCTTCCACAACTATGCTGTTGGATGGTGAAGAGTTGTTAGCACGGGCCACCGTGACCACCGTCGGGTTTTCGCCGCCGAGAGTGCCGTGGAAAAAGAAGCGGAGGTTGGTGACTTTCTTCTCTTTGGGGAGACATGGCAGGGTCTTGGAATAGTATTGGCTATACACTGGTTCCATGGGGATGCAGAGGAGAAGCAGAATCCAACTGATAAACATTAATTTTTCAGCCATTGACTTTACTTCCGTTGCTAATCGTTGGTGAGAGTAGTGATTAAGAACATGGACCGCCCTAGCTAGCTAGTTTATGTATTTATACATGCAAATAGTGGAAAATTTAATGAATATTGCAAATATTTTTACAACCCATACTCCCATATATAGAAAGTCAAATGTTCATCTGTCCTCTGTTAAAATTAATCAGATATATATAGTACCATACGAAAATCGAAAGTCTTGTGTTATATTATTGTTGAAACTCTATTAGAAACAATGAAGTAATTACTAACAAAAGCAACTACTAAGAGAGAATAATTTATTGAAAAGAAAAAGGGAAACGAGAGTAATTTATTGAAAAGAAAAGAAAAAAAAAAGCTTGTATATATATTATATAGCTTGCTGTCGGACAGTCAGAGTAGTAACTATAGGAATTAATCCATGTCAATGTCAATTTTTTTTTTTCAAAAGTAAATAACAATGTAAATCTATATTCTATTTTCTCCTTAGAAAACAATGATCACCTTTCTAGTTTATATAGATGAAAGAGTTACCTCCTTCGAGATTAAATTATATTAGGATGATCTTAAAATAAGGGGTTTTTAGGATCCCATTAGATTTATGCCACATAATCGTTTTTCATTAATTATTAATGATAATCAAGTTTTATTGTGCATTATCTCTCATCAAATCAATTTTTTTTTTACTTCTCATTTTTATTTTGTACCAAATTCAATATTAAACAAACTTGATACATCACAATTTTTTTTTTGAATTTTCAACAATAAAAATTTGAACACAATTTTTTTTAAAAAAATCAATTGAACAAAAAAATTAAAATGAAATATAATTTTAAAAATAATATAAATAAAAAGGCTTTACATTATCATAAAATACAAAAATTTATTTTTATTTTTTAAAAAAGAATCAACTTTAAATAGGAAAGTAAAGTAAATCAATATAATTAATGAGTGAATTAATATAAGTAAAGAAGTTTTAGTTTATTGAGAGTGAGTTAAAGAATTGATTTGATAAGGGAAGGTGTAATTTAGAATTTGATTCTCATTAAGATAGACTTATATGGCATCATCTTAATGGAATTCTAAAAGCTCTACATCTTAGGATCATCCTAATCTAATGTACACTAGTCAAATAATTATACAACATTCTTAGCTTCATCATTTAGTTCATCAGTTTTTTTTTTAATGAAAACCAAAAGACTCTAGAACAGAGAGCCTCCTGAATTGGCCAGCATTAGCTATTTCTAAAGATTTCTTATTAGAGTATAACCTTTGGACTTTAACACCAATACATTCACATAAAAAATAATCAATTCATGATTTCATATACAATTACGAAATACTCTCTTAATTTTTGTCCTTTATGAAACCTTTTCTTTAGCATAAATAAACACTGTATTTATTAAAAAAAAAGAAAAAAAATACAAACAAACACCGATATATCAAGAAGCCACAAAAAATAAAATAGTACAAGTATATATATATATCAATGATGAATCACAGTAGCATTACATTCCAAAATGGCGTTATTAGTGGAAGAATCTGCGGAGTAAGTTCTGAGCAGAGCAAAGCCTTGGGCCATCCTGAATTGTCCTCTGCCTCCCACGACAGCGAGCTCGCCCTGTGTCTCCGTAATAGGGTACCTTGAGAAGATGTTGATAGAGCTACCGTTGAACTTGCCATGAGTGAACCCTAAATCCCAGTAAATCACCAAAGTCAACTTATCTTGACCGGCAGAAGCCCAGAGACCACGAGCATTTCCAACAATCCCAGACGTGAGGTTAGGACCAAATGTGACAGGATTATCGGTGGCGTAAACGCTGCCAAATGGGATCGGCGTGTCGTTGGCGATGGTGAAGTTGGGACGGGCAACCAAGATAGCAGAAGGGTTTTGGCCGCCGATAATGTCGTGAATAAAGAAGTGGAGTTGTGTAACTTGCTGACTCGGAGGAACGTATGGTTCGCTAGGAGTGTAGTAATCACTATGGCAATAAGGCGCCTTGGCAGTGCACACAACCAGAATCCATGCCAATATCAATCTTCTAATTTCCATTGCTTTTCCTTTTTCTTCACACAGGATAGAGATGGATACGATGGGATTTCATCTCCTTGTCTGGTTTATATATAGATCACTATTTGGTTCCTTTGTCATATTAATTATACAACTTTTTTGTACTACATTAATATTAATTTAGCTTTCTTCTTTGACGAAAAATAGTAGAATTACCTTAGCCGTCGGGTTGAATGGCTCCAAATTAACCAATTCAAACTTATCTTTTTTGTCTTCTTAATTTAACACAGTTATTATTATAATTTTGGACTGTGACTCCAATCTGTTATCAATGGAAGTATTATCAATTCAGACTACATGCAATATATTATACTCGTAATTAGGAAACGAAAGGCTGCTATCTCTTGATTTATATATGTCGACCTTAATGAACTTTTTCAATTCCATTTCTAATTTAGCACAAAAGAAATGTTACGGCGTTTGATTTTTTTTGCTCGAAATTTTGGTTTATCATTATTATATAGTGGAAAACTTGATGACTATTGCAAATATTTTTTACTTGCCCATATATTGAACGTCATCAATTATGCAACATTTAGTTCATCAATTAGCTCATCAATTATGCAACATTAACCCGAAAGGTATACAAGATACAATTACATAAAGTATAATCAACTCATGGTTACAAGATACAATTAGGAAAGGTATACAAAACTCGAAGGACAAAAAGAAGCCACAACCAAAATAATATTATTATCAGTGATGAATAACAGTAACATTACACTCCACAATGGCGTCACCAGTAGAAAAATCTACAAAGTAAGTTTTGAGCAGAGCAAACCCTTTGGCCATCCTGAATTTTCCCCTGCCTCCCACAATAGCCAGCTCGCGCTCCGTCTCTGTAATAGGGTTCCTTGAGAAGACGCTAATAGAGCTGCCGTTGAACTTGCCCTGAGTGAACCCTAAATCCCAGTAAATCACCAAAGTCAACGCATCTTGGCCGGTGGAAGCCCAGAGACCACGAGCATTGCCAACGACGCCAGACGTCAGGTTAGGACCGACTGTGAGAGGATTATCGGTGGCGAAAACGCTGCCGAATGGGGCCGGCGTGTCGTTGAAGGCGGTGGGGAAGTTAGGACGGGCAACCAAGATAGCAGAAGGGTTTTTGCCGCTGATAGTGTCGTGGAAAAAGAAGTGGAGTTGGGTAACTTTGTGCCTCGGGGGAACGTATGGTTTGCTAGGAGAGTAGTAACCATGGCAATAAGGCGCCATGGCGGTGCACAAAACTAGAATCCATGTCAATATCAATCTTCTTTCCATTGCTTTTCTTTTTCTAGATAGGAAAACGATGGGATTTGATAGTCCTTTCTCCTAATTGTCTGGTTTATATATACAGATCAATAGTTCAATATGAATTGCCTCTCTCCTTTTGGTCAATTAATTATAGAACTTTTTAGCCTTCTTCTTTGACGAAAACCATAATAGTAATGTAGCCACCTTAGCTGTCGGGTTGAATGGCGCCAGATTAACTCTGTTTTTTTTTTTTTTTTTTGGCTGCTTTCCTAAATGTCTTCTTAATTTAACACAATTATTATAACTTTTGGACTGTGATTCCAATCTGTACATTCAATGAAAGTGTACTATTGTCAATTTAGATTCATACTACAATATATTATTATTATACTCGTAATTAGGAAAGGAAAGGCTGCTATCTCTTGATATATTTGTCGATCTTTATGAACTTTTTAAATTCCTTTTCTAATTAGCACAACAGAACTGTTAATTCGAAATTAAAAATTTTAAAATTCACATTTTATACTAGTAACTAGTAATAATATAGTAGTTTTTTCAATATAGGTACACTAGCTTATTACATACGGATATGGACTCTCATCTCAACTTCTCAAGGTTCATGAAAGTCATAAACATTAACTTAAATAGATCTACCCATTTCGCCAATGGACTGTGGCCTTTTCAGTCAGGGCCTGGTAGAAAATTGCCATTGTTGTACTTAACTATTACAATCCAAGGAGTACTAAAGTAAGCCCACGTCTTGTTCTGATCACCATGAATATAAGTTTTTTATAAATTGAAGTTCATGATTGACTTTTGTAAAATTTGACAATTTTTATTCATGTTGACTAATCTCAGTGCAGGAGATCGAATTAGCTCATAACAGGGAATTAATCTCTGCCCTGAATTCGAAAAAACACCAAACAAATGAAAATCATGATCATGAAATATATATGAATCAGCTCAAAGTCATACAATATTCTGTCTTGATTATTGGTATCATTATTATTGGTAGAAAAGAAAGTAAACACAATGCACAAGTTAAAAACATGGAAGAAAACAGGGCAAACAAAACATCATCCTAATAATGAATCACAGTTACATGATATTCCACAATGGCATCACCTTTCAAATTCCCGAAGTAGGTTGTAAGATTAGCAACCCCTGTCGCCATGGCGAACTTTCCTCTCCCTCCGACCACCGCAAGCTGACGCTCCCTCTGCGTAATTGGATTCCTTGAGAAAACACTGATAGAGCTGCCATTGAATTCACCCTTGGTGAACTCGAAATCCAACAAAGCTGTCAGAGACAAAACGTTTTGACCACTCGGCACCAAGAGGCCTTGAGCATTTCCAATGACCTCTGACTTTACGTCTGGACCCACTGTGAGCGGATCATCTGCAACTACAATGTTGCCGAAGTTTGTTCGTGATGTTATGTTCGGACGGGCTACCACAATTGCAGAAGGGTTGTTACCGTTCATTGTGTCGTGTAGGAAGAAGTGTAGATGTGTCACTTTCTGTCGCCGAGGTTTGTATGCCACGGTCTTGGAGTAATAACCCTGGCAACATGGTATTGCGGCGGTGCAGAGGACCAGAATCCAGGCCAATATCAAGCTTCGGTTCATCGTTTCTTTCTTAAGAATTTGAAATAATAGGATTGCATTAATGACTAAATGATGCCCCATATACAATATCCCTCGGTTATATAGAATTAGTGCTTAATTAAAACCTTAAAAAGAAAGTCAACTATGATTATTTAAATCAAATCGTGCTTCATCCTGAGCATTAATATATAAAGTTGTTAACTGATAAAAATATATTAATCATGTGATCAAAATAAGGACAAACTTACACAATAACAAAAGAAAATTCCCAATTGCATGTCAACTGGTTTGGAAAAGGGAAAAAAAAAGAAAAACAAGTGTTTTTTTCCCTATCAAATCGGGTTATATTAATCTCTGTCTCTGCAGTTTCTCTATCTTAACAACTTTTTTTTTGGATGAATTGTTAAGTTTCATTCATCGAAAAGCAGCAGAACTGCTACATTTTTACATAGTTAGCATCTAAGTGTAGAAACTATACAGCTCAAATTGTCCGGAAATTATCTCATCTATATCGACAACTAATGGAGGGAGGTGTAGAAGAGTCTTTTCTCCATGGATTAAACCTCCGATTGGATCCTTGAAATTTAATGTTGATGGATCAGTGAGGGGTAAACCGGGACCAGGAGGAATTGGAGGTATTCTTCGGGATCATGAAGGGAAAAGTCTGGTGGAATTTTCAAAATCAGTTGGGATCATGGACTCGAATGAAGCAGAATTCCGAGCTATTAGAGAAGCCATCCTCATCTACTCAACTTCTCCTTGGACTTCCTCTCACCCCCTTATTGTTGAATCTGACTCCTTCAATGCATGTGGATGGGTCAAAAATCCTACTGGAGTCCCTTGGAAACTCAGAAATATATCCATGTTCATTGATCTTTTACAAACCAAAATTGCATCCTGGTCGATTGCTCATGTACCGAGAGAACAAAATTTTGATGCCGATGCTTTGGCCAAAAGCGGGGTTGAAAGATATTCGGATTATCTTAATTTTTTCTTGCTCTCTGATGAGTTGGATTCATAGCTCTGTGTAGTCGAGATCTTTTGTTGGAGGTCTTGTTTTTGCTTTTCTGTTTTTTCCCGTTTCTTTTGTCTTTTGTTTTGCTTTCCTGGCGGTTTTTGTATCCCTAGGGGTGGGTGTACTCTTTTTCCTCCATTTGGATTTTTCCCACAGGGTTTTTCCTTATGGAAGTTTTAATGAGGCACCCCTATGTACCCCCTCTTCTCTCAATAAAATTTTATCTTTAAAAAAAAAAACTATACAGCTCAAAAAAACTATACAAACAAAAGAAATTAAGCAATATATGTTCAGTGAGTAAAAATATGAGGGCAAAACCCCCATCTCTGACTAAGTTGGACATTGATTGGATCTCTAGCTATATCTTGCAAGCAGTGCAGTTTTCCTTGAATAATCATAGCTATTCTCATCAATACTTGAGAAGGTGTAAGTTCTGGTTTGCCAAAAATTCTGTTATTTCTCTCGCACCAGACATGATAAATGGTAGCACTCTAGGCTAATCTGCATATCAAAGTTAATAGTGTTTTCCCTTTAAGCTTGGTAATACCCCAATGAAGTTCTGAACTCCAATTTCTAGGCAATCGATTTAAACCAGACAAATTCAATGCTCCCTTCCAAACTTCATTTGAGAAAGTACATGAAAAGAACAAGTGATCACTGGTCTCAGGAAATTGATGGCAAAGTGGACATAAATTTTCTTGCAAAGAAACACCCCACTTCAAAAGCCTGTCTTTAGTTGGTAATCTATTCAGAATTGCAAGCCAGGCAATAAAAGCATGTTTAGGGACATTACCAAAGAACCATATGAGGCGATGCCATTGTACCTTTTGTTGCCTTTGTCTAAGAGCTTGCCAAGCATGATGCACTTTGAAATTTTGCTGCAGTTGCTGATATACAGGAAAAGCCATAGTTCAAACTTATAGTAGCTTTCTCATTAACCAACTATTTTGAGCAGAAATTTGATAATCCCAAAAGGATGTATTTTTGAGCACATATTCTTTTAACCAAGCAACCCATAGTGAGCCAGATTTTGAAAGAATAAGCCTTATGATCTTGAACAGACATGCAACATTCCACTCTTTTGCCAGTTTTAGTCCCAATCCACCTTCTGCTTTAGGTTTACAAACAAAGTCCCATTTTAATCTGGCTCCGGTAGCTTTACCTTTGTACCTTTCCAGAGGAAAGAAGAACATAGTTGTGTTACCTTCTTTATGACTTTTTGGGGAAGTATGAAATGAGAACACCGGAAATTTTGCATGCTTTGCAAAATTGATTGAACAAGTTGGAGTCTACCAGCATAGGATAAGTGTTTTGCTGACCAACTCTTAATTCTTGATGTGATTTTCTCTATCAAAGGTTTGCAATCTCGAGCATTCAACTTTTTTGTTATCAAAGGAACCCTAGATAGCGTATAGGCAAAGAGCTAAGTTTAAAACCTGAACTCTTATGCATATAATTCAAAGCCTCTCTTGAAACGCCAGACGAGAATAATTCACATTTTGAATTATTTACCTACAAACCAGACAACAAAGAGTGAAGTATGGATAATATTGCCTGAATTGATTCCTTGGATCCATAAGAAAAGATCAACAAATCATCAGCAAATGCGAAATATGTTATACCAAGGCGATGGCACTTAGGATGATATATGAAAACTCCTTTAGCAGCAGCTTTGTTTAAAAGTTGAGAGAGGACTTCCATACATAACACAAATAAATATGGGGAGATAGGGTCTCCTTGTCTGACCCCTTTTGCCCCAGGGAAATAGCCTGCCAAACTACCATTTACTACCAGCTTGTGAATGTTGGATTGTTCGCAGACAGTAAGAAGGATTCTTGATTCGATATAGTGCCTAGTGCTTTAGCCGCCTAAGGTGGATCAATTTCGCCTGATTAGATTTTTCTGTCAACTAATCCAGGTCTAGCTAGCTAAAGCTATTTTGACTAGTTAAGTCGCTTTTTTTTGCAATATATTATATCACCCAATAATAATTTGTTCCATTCATAAAATTTGAATTCAAAAACTTACTTATAATAACATAGATAGTATAAACTTACTTACTTGTATAAACCCATTTTTGGTGGCTTTGTTAGTAACATAAATAGTAGTACACACCTCTAGCTCATTGCTTGCATACGGGAATAGCTCATTGCTTGCATACGGAAATGGAGTCCGAGTCTCATGATCATCTCAAGGATCATGACGTCATAAACATTAAACATCAACCTAAATAAGATACCCAGTTCGCCTATGGGCTGTGGCCTTTTTGGTCAGGGCCTGGAAATAGTATCTTGCCACGTTTTTCTTCTGAATTTTTTTTGTTCAAGAAAAGAGGCGTTTTTCTTCTGAATGAATGAACGAATTTAAGCAGTCTTTTTTTTTTTGACATTTTAAGCAAAGTCTGTTCAGTATTGACTTTTGTATAGATGCAGATTAGCTGGGGGCATGAAACCAAGTTTTTTTTTTAGAGTTAGTTAGCTACAGTGACAAGACAGCAACATGACATCTAACCTAATAAGGTTTTGTTTTTTCTAATTTTCCTCTAAATTGTAAATAAATATATTAAGATCATGACAATAGACTAATCTCAGTGCAGGTTTCGTGGAGAAATTGATAGGAGTATTAATTTTCAAAATATGATTATATTAGTAAAAAAAAATGTTGGGACAAAGAATGAATCAAATGATCAGCTCATAACAGGGAAATAATCTCTGCCCTGAATTCGACCACAAAACCCCAAACAATTGAAAATCAATAAATCATAGATATGAATCAGCTCGAAATCATATATCGAAACTCGAGAAGAGCAAATCAGGAGGCAACCTTATTGAATCTTACTATTATATTTTGGTAGGAAGAAAACACAATGCACACAACATGGAAGAAAACAGGGCAAAGATTACCGATCTAGTAATGAATCACAGTCACATTATATTCCACAATGGCATCAGCCGTTGTAATATTGACGAAGTAGGTCTTAAGATTAGCGACCCCTTTTGCCATCTCGAACTTTCCTGTCCCTCCGACCACCGCAAGCTGACGCTCCGTCTGCATAATTGGATTCCTTGAGAAAACACTGATAGAGCTACCGTTGAATTCACCAAACGTGAACCTCAAATCCATAAAAGCTGTCAGAGTCAAAACGGTTTGGCCAGTCACCACCCAGAGGCCTTGAGCATTTCCAATGACCTTAGACTTTACGTCTGGACCGACTGTGAGCAGATCATCGGCGACTACAATGTTGCCGAAGTTTGTCTGTGTATTTGTTATGTTGGGACGGACTACCAACACTGCAGAAGGGTTTTTGCCGCTCATCGTGTCGTGTAGGAAGAAGTGCAGATGGGTCATTTTCTGTGGCCGAGGTTTGTATTCCACGGTCTTGTAGTAATCATTCTTGGAACATGATACTCTGGCGGTGCAGAGGACCATAATCGATGCAAATATTAAAGTTCGGTTCATTTTTTCTTTCTTAAGATGAAATAGAAATAATGGGATTGTCCCTTCCCTAAATAGAATTAGTGATTAAAGCCTTAAACCAAAAAAAGACGACAATAATTATTCAAATAAAAACGTGTTTCATTCTGAGCAATTATTATAATTAAGGTTGTTGAATGATAATAATATAATATAGTAATAATATATGATCAAAATAAAGACAGAAACAACAGTAGAAATTCCCACTTGTCATCTATTTTTGCAAAAGAAAAATACTAAAGAAAACGTTGTTTATAATTCTAGTTCTTTCTCTCAAGTTGGGTTATATTATCTGTCCTCTTGAAGTTTCTATCTTATCCTTGTAACACTCCTTTTGCTTATGAATGTGGGATTGCTAATAGAAAAATTCCACACAACCGGAAAAATTGACCAGAATTTTATCCCCTATGACGTGTCATTGCTAGTCATCCCATGTTTTTGTAGTAAAACTCCACTTCAATAGCGGTGGGTCCAGTCTGCTGGACTAACCATTTAAGAACACATTATGAATTTCAAATTTCGGATCAAAATTCCTGACCATGTAGCAAAACTCTCTTGTAAATATAATGGTTTGGCAGCCTAAGTTGGATCAATCTCGCCTAATTAGATGCTTTCAAAAAGCTTCTCGTCTCAAGGATAATGAAATCGTAAACATTAACGTAAAAAGAAACCCATTTCGCCAATGGGCTGTGGCCTTTTTGGTCAGGGCCTGGAACTAATAAGATCCAATCCAAGGAGTAAACAAACTTACTAATGGAACCCACGTTTTCTTCTGATCACTATGAAAATACTAGCTCTCTGTTTTTGATCCATCATTACTAATGGAACCAACGTTTTGTACAAAATTACAAAACTATTCTTTTGGGTGCATGACAAAGAAGTTAAGAAGATGATTTGATCATGAAAACTTTTGGCAATTTTTATTCATTTTGACTAATCTCAGTGCAGGTTTTTTCGTGGGCGAAAATTTATTTTATTAGGGAAAAAAAAGGTCAGCTGATAACAGGGAAAATTATCTATGCCATGAATTCCACAAAACCAAAACAATCACAAATGGCGATCCTGATAGATATGAATCAGCTCAAAATCATACAATCTGTCTTATTGGTATCATTATATTATGTAGGGAAAAGAAAACACACGCACACACAATGCATTAAAACATGGAAGAAAACAGGGCAAGAATCATCCTAGTAATGAATCACAGTAACATGATACTCAACAAGGGCATTACCACTTGTATAATTCACGAATATGGTCTTAAGATTTGCAACCCCTTTCGCCATCTCAAATTTTCCTCTCCCTCCGACCACTGCAAGCTGACGCTCCGTCTGTGCAATTGGATTCCTTGAGAAAACACTGATAGAGCTGCCATTGAATTCACCCTGCGTAAATCCGAAATCCAAATAAACTGTAAGAGACGGAAAGTTCTTGCCAGTCGACACCCAAAGGCCTTGAGCATTTCCAATGACCTCTGACTTTTCGTCTGGACCGACGGTGAGCGCATCATCGATGACTACTATGTTGCCGAAAGCTGCCGGCGTGCCAATTAATATTCCATTTGTTATGTTGGGACGGACTACCAAATATGCAGTAGGGCTGTTGGCGCTCATTGTGTCGTGAAAGAAGAAGTGTAAATGGGTCACTTTCTGTGGCCGAGGTTTGTATGGCACGGTCTTGGAGTAATAACCATGGCAACATGGTGCCGTGGCAATGCACAAGGCCAGAATCAAGCCCAATATCAAACTTCGGTTCATAGTATTTTTTTCCCTTAGAATTACGAAGAATGGGATTGCATAAATGACTAAATGATGCACCCCGCCTTCCTGGTTATATAGAAATAGTGCTTATTAAAGCCTTAAACAAAACAAAAGAAAAGTCAACTATGATTATTCACATAATTAAAAATCGAGCTTCATTCTGATTGAGCAATGATGATAATTAACATAAAACTAATAAGATTAATCGGGCTTCCTAGTGAAGGACTTACTCAACAACATTATAAATTCCATTCCCAATTGTCAACTGTTTTGCAAAACCAAAAATTGGTTTAATTCTACTAAGGCAGGGTTGGATCAAGTGGTAAGTGACTTATTCCAGTTTAAGTAGGTATCATGTTCGAGATCTTATGTACGCAACTGCCCGGTTAATAAACTCACCCATCAAAATCAGGTGCGCCATGCGGGTTGGATCTGGATTAATTCAAACGAAACTCTGAAATGGAATACTATTCTGGTTGTTTCTCTCAACTTGGGTTACCAAAAAACAAAAAAAATGGTTTAATTCTGATTCTTTCTCTCAACTTGGGTTATTATCTGTCCCCTGCAGTTCCTACCTTAACAACTTCAAAGGGACCACTCCTTGTGAGTGTGGGATTCTTTGCAAAGGTAGGAAGAATTTATAATTATGGAAAGTAAGGTTTTACAATTACTTCGGATTTACAATTCCATAATTAAAAAAAAGTATTATGACTTAACACTTTTTTTTTTAAAACACATCAGTGATTTTTTATGATAAGATAATATAGTCATAGCCTCATAGGATGATCAAAATAAACGGCTCACGCATGACGCAACAACATTAGATCATCCCCAATTGTCAATTTGCAAAAAGAAAAAAGAAGAAAAAAAGTATACTAATCATGATAAAAGTGATTTAATTCTGTCCTCTACAATTCCCATTTGGAGCAGGCAAGGGCGTCGACCCCCCAAACCTCCAAAGTCCAAAGATTTTTTTTTTTTTTTTTTAGGAAAAAGAGTTAGTTTTGGTAATATATAACTAATTTTGTAATGTTCCATTTGGCCCCCAAACTACCAATTCTAGATCAGCCCTAATTAATTATTTGACTTATATTGCCTTTGCTTATTAATCAAAATAGCACTTCACTTTTATGTTTTTTTTTTTTTTTTTTTTTTTTTTTTTATATATTTACAAGTTAACCTTGTTCGAGTTGGGTTGACCCACTATAGGAGTAAAACTCTCCCAATAATGACTTCACTTTATTAGTGAATCACGATCACTTCACATTATCTGTAATTAGATGCTTTTTGTAATTTTTTTTAACGAGAAATTAGATGCTGTTGCGCCAAAAATCTTTTGTTAGAGTTTTAGCGGAGAATTCTTTATGACAGCATAGGAGTGTGCCAGTCAATTTGCTGAAATTGACAAAGAGGATGTAAGAACTAGATCTGGTGCGCGGAGCAGCAAATTGAAAAATCAGAGCGATTTATGGGGACTGGATCAAAGTCACACCGGAGCATTTAAATCATTGGATCCACAACAAATTGTTTCCTGAACTGGGGCCTTCTAACTCTCCTCTTGAACTGGATCAGATCTATGAGATCTATTCTTGATTAAAATTGAAAGAAAATAACAATTTGATTGTTATTGATGAGAGAGAAACACGTGTACAGTGTTTTTATGTTCGGAGACAAGATTGAAACAAGAGAAAAACACTAAAAGAGTGTTTGGGTGTCTTGAGACAGGATCTAAACAAGAAAAATATGAAGAACGAGTAAGAACTCGTGATAAACAAAGGGAAAATGACGTAGAGCCAGAGAGAAAATAAGCACGGAGCTTGGATTTTTGCGCGGAGCAAGTTTGTAGCTACAGGAGTTGGTTTTTGAGATGAGTGATATCTGTGAATGTGTTGGAAGGCTCCCTTTATATAGGGGGCGGCATGGGCCTTGAATTTAATGAGCTTGACTTGTTGAAGAAGGCGAATTCCTCCTCTAGGTAGATGACAGCTTCCAGGAAGGTGTAGTGAAGTTTCCTTCTTCTTCTGATTGCTTCCAACTACTGAGGAGAGGGAAGAGAGGATGCCAAGGACGTCATTCCTCTAAATGGGAGATGGAAATTCTCCTCCTGGATAGGTGATGAACGATTTCTCCTTCTTCTTATCACAGTTGAGCATGCCTTCGTTGCTTCCTTTATGCTGAAATCAACTAATTTGACTAAGAAATGGCCTTCTGACATCAGGACTTGGACTTTGATCATCAAGGCCACGAAATTCTTCATACTTAGTCATATTTTATTCTTCAAATCATGAAAATAACACTTAGTTAAGAAAATGGCTTAAATCGGGGTGACAAAGCCACTTGTCCTTAACTGAAAAGAATTCAAAAGTTGCAAACGAAGTCGGAATAAGCCAAATTTTCACAAGTAGGCTTAGATTATCTCCATAAGACTATGGAAAAAATTACAAGTGAATTCGAGCTCTCCTTCATGGTGAACTTGGTTTCACTCCCCAAATTGTCCTTAACTGAAAATCGTGCATAAGTTTTTACATCGATGTCAGAATAAGGTGAAATTTTACCAAGATGATCTACATAGCTCAAGGATCATCATGGTATGCTCCTTGGTAGAAATTTCAGCCTCTAGCCTTCTCAATTGATCAATTTGTCATTTTGTCCTTAATTGAACAAAATGCAAAAGTTGTAGTTTTGCCTTCCGGGTAGAGGGAAAGGGCTAGGTGATTTCTTCCTTATGTTTGGTCGACTATGTTGAGGAGGTGTGAGGTTGAAAATCTCATGCCTCTCTCATGTAAATAGGTGTTTCTCTTACTGACAGACTTTAACTCTCTGCCTCATTCCTGCAGGAAGATGAATATAATTCTTCTTAGGGAGGAGGGCAGCCTCTCCTCTTCATAGGAGACAACTTTGGGCCTTGCTATGTAAGTTCATGAGATATTTTCCATCTCATGGGTAGATGACATATAACTTCCCTTTTTACTGCTTGCCTCCCTAGCTGACAGCAGTATTGAAGGAAACTGCCTCCTTTAATTGATTTTCTGCCTCCTCGCTTGATACAGGGCGGCATACATGGATAATAATAATAATAATTTTGAAAATTATTATTATTTATTAATAATTTCAGCCTAAATTAATTAATTACAAGATTTTCCTAATTCTATCAGAACTAGGGTCAGTGGCGTAGCCAGAAGGAAAAGTCACTGGGGTCAAAATATCATTATACCTTGTGAAAAAACTTACTTTCTAATTAGATCAATACGTTTTAAAGAAAATTTAGTGGGTCAATATGTGAAATTCAATTTTTTCAGTGGGATCAATCTTGATATATCTCTATTTATATGGCTCATTTTGCAATTTACATATATACAAAATATAGGAATCTAAAATTTTAGTGGGGTCATTTGACCCCACTATCCAATACGTGGCTACGCCACTAACTAGGGTGGTGCAGAAACTAAGTTAATTTCTTCAGGATTTGTAATCAAATCTTGATAACTCATCTTGATATAAATGATGTGAAGACTAATTTACCCTCAATTGTAAACTGAGGTATAAACAGATGCTTTTTTGTTTACTAAGGTCTATTTTGACTAGTTTCAAAAAGCATTGCATACGGATATAGACTCTCGTCTCAAGGATAATATGTTGCAAGCTTCGAAATAGGGGCTGTTGTTAGCCTGGAGGAAGGGTTTAGGTATGTGGTTTGTGAACTGGATGCGAAGGTTGTCTTGTTCCTTATTCACTATGCGGATATCTCTTTCCACCCTCTTGGAGCACTTATTCAGAATGTTAGGGAGATATTTAAATGGGAGTGGAATTGTTCATGCCAACACACTTTGCGTGAGGATAATTTTTGTGCAAGCTTGCTTTTCAAGATGGGGTGTGAGTTAGATCAAAAGTATGAGATGTATCCCACGTTTTGTTCTGATCACTATGAAATCAAAATACTAGCTCTGTTTTTGATCCATTATTCATCTCAACGGTTGTCTTAAAACAGGAATGGCATGCATCCAGCATTCAAAACTTGTAAAGGCTGGGGGAGAACTTGCAAAATTAACCGAACAATCAAATGTATTTCAGTATTTGCTTCCCCCTGCCTTGCTTAAGTTTTCCAATTTTTGGTTGAAAATGCAAATTAACAACGTATACTTCATGATTTGTTAGCTACAGTCACTTGATAACAACATCTAACCTAATTGATATCTTCTTGTGTAAATTGTAAATATATTAAAAATGACAATATTAATCCGTAAATTTGTTAACAACATTCAAAATTTGTCCATTTTGGCACTTGAACATTAAAGTTTGTCCATTTTGGCACTTGCTAACCACCAGACCAGAAACAGAAGAAAAAATCCTATTCTTTTGGGTACATGACAAAGAAGAGATGATTTGATGATGAAAAATTTTGGCAAATTTTATTCATTTTGACTAATCTCAGTGCAGGTTTCGTGGGCGAAAATTGATTTCAATCAAAATGATTTTATTAGGGGAAAAAGGTAGGACAAGGAATTAATATATAATAGATCAAATCAGCTGATAACAGGGAAATAATCTATGCCATGAATTCGACAAAAAACCAAAACAAATAAAAATGATGATCATGATAGATGTAAATCAGCTGAAAATCATACAATCTATCTTATTGGTATCATTATTAATATGTAGGAAAAGAAAAAAAAAAAACACAATGCATAGGTGAAAACATGGAAGAAAAACAGTGCAAAAATCATCCTAGTAATGAATCACAGTAACATGATATTCGACAATGGCATCACCACTTGTAAAATTCACGAAGATGGTCTTAAGATTTGCAACCCCTTTCGCCATCTCGAACTTTCCTCTCCCTCCGACCACTGCAAGCTGACGCTCCGTCTGCGTAATTGGATTCCTTGAGAAAACACTGATAGAGCTGCCATTGAATTCACCCTGCGTGAACCCGAAATCCATATAAACTGAAAGAGTCGGAAAGTTCTTGCCAGTCGACACCCAAAGGCCTTGAGCATTTCCAATGACCTCTGACTTTGCGTCTGGACCAACGGTGAGCGCATCATCCGTGACTACTGTGTTGCCGAAGTTTGTTGTATTTGTTATGTTGGGACGGACTATCAACACTGCAGAAGGGTTGTTTCCGCTCATTGTATCGTGTAGAAAGAAGTGTAAATGGGTCACTTTCTGTGGCCGAGGTTTGTATGGCACGGTCTTGGAGTAATAACCATGGCAACTTGGTGCTGTGGCGGTGCTCAAGACCAGAATCAAGCCCAATATCAAACTTCGGTTCATCATTTTTTCAGTTAGAATTAGAAAGAATGGGATTGCAGAAATGACTAAATGATGCACCCCACGTTCCTGGTTATATAGAAATGGTGCTTACTTGAAGCCTTAAACCAAACAAAAGAAAAGTCAACTATGATAATTCAAATATATATAATCGAGCTTCATTCTGATTTGAGCAATGATGATAATTAACATTATACTAATAAGATTAAATCGGGCTTCCTAGCGAAAGACTTACTCAACAACACATAAGAAATTCCATTCCCTATTGCCAACTGTTTTGCAAAAGAAAGAAAAAGGTTTAATTCTGATTCTTTCTCACAACTAATTGGGTTATTATCTGTCCCCCTGCAGTTCCTATCTTAACAACTTCCCAGGGACCATTCCTTTTCATGTGAATGTGGGATTCTTTGCAAAAGTCAAAAGGATTCTTGATTCCTTTTGATGTCGTCATACAGGCAATTCAACAGAGAATGGTTTCGCAGCCACTATAAATGATACTTCCATTAGTAGATATAAGATATGGTTAGAAAGATTAAACAAATTAAGCCTAAGATGGATCAAACTCAACTAATTAAATGGTTCTATTGTCAACTAATTTAGGTCTAGCAAATACGAGGTCTAATGTCAATTTTAATAATTTATGTAATTTTCGGATTTTTTTGTTTTTATTTTGTAATTTTCCACTCCCTCCAACCATAGCTATCTCACGTTGGAATATTCCTCGAATACACACTGATGGAGCTTCCATTGAACTCCCCCTTTAGTGAATCCAAAATCAAAGAAACTACCTGCAGATGACAAAAGAGCCCTTGAGTACTCCCAATAACCTCCAATGTTGTGAATTACTCCAAAAGAAATACAAAATTAAGCCCACGTTTTCTTTTGATGAAAACCACCAAAAGAATGTAGCATGTTTTCTTTAGCCAGTGCTATATTATGTTGTACTAGTAATTTGTCACGTGTTCACGTGGAGTTGAAGTTTTGATTAAAACATATTTTAAGTTATCAAAACATATCTTAAGTTACATATTACGCAATATAATGTCAAAGTTAATTTTGAAAAAAATTGAATTTCCTTGAATTTTTTCAAATTATTGAGAATAAATTAATCAAAATTTTGTTTCATATTTTCTTTGAATTAATTTCTAAATCGAAACAAGATTTAAATGCTAGTAAAAACAAATCCTTAAATAGAATATATCTAAGATTTGATTAGATATTTTAAGGAGTCTCAGCGCCAAAAAATCATGTCAAACAGAGTCAGGGACTCGAAACGCGTTTTTATCCAAAAACACATGATGGTAAAAATTAATCCGAAAGATTTTTCCTCATTTTTTGGCAAAAATACTCATAAAATATATATACTTCAACGCCAAAAAAATTGGAAGACTTTTCACACTTTTAATATCGCTTTTAATATTTTTTCTGAATTAATTTGTAATTAAATCGAAACAAGATTCAGATGCAAATAAAAATAAATCCTTCAATACAATGTAGCTGAGATTTGATTAGATGAATAAAGATAATTTAAGGAGTCTCGGCGCCAAAAATCATGCAAAACAGAGCCGTGGCCCTGAAACGCGTTTTTAGCAAAAAAACCGTGGTGTTTAGTACACGATTTCGGCTACAATTTTGCAAAAATTGAGTCGAAAGATATTTTCTCAATTTTTGGCTAGAATACTCATAAAAAATATATAATTCGCCATCAAAAAGATTGAAGGGCTTTTAACGCTTCTAATATTGTTTTTCTTTTTTTTCCCGAATTAATTTCTAATTAAATTGAGACAAGATTCAGATGCTCGTAAAAACAAATCCTTAAATCTAATGCGTCTGAGATTTGGTTAGATGAATATAAATATTTCAAGGAGTTTTGACACCAAAAATCATGCCAAACTGAGCTAGGCCGCGGAACGCGTTTTTAGCTGAAAACCGTGATGGTTAGTATAAGATTTCGGCTAAAATTTTGTAAAAATTGACCCGAAAGATTTTTCTTTATTTCAAGCGAAAATAATCATAAAAAATAGATAATTCAACACCAAAAAAATTGAAAGTCTTTTTCGCGCTTCTAATATCGTTTTTCCTATTTTATTTCCAAATTAATTTCTGATTAAATCGAAACAAGACTTAGAAACTCGTAAAAACAAATGATTAAATCCAATGTTGCTGAGAATTGGTCAGATAAATATAGATGTTTCAATGAGTCTTGACGTCAAAAGTTTTGCAAAACTGAGCCGAGGCCCCATACCGCGTTTTTAGCCAAAAACCCGTGATGGTTAGTACACAATTATGGCTACAATTTTGCAAAAATTGACCCGAGAGTTTTAATCATTTTTAAGTTAAAATACTAATAAAAAATATATAAATCAACACCAAGAAGGTTGAAGGTGTTTTCACGCTTCTAATATCGTTTTTCCTTTTCTTTTCTGACTTAATTTCTGATTAAATCGAAACATGATTCAGATGCTCGTAAAACAAATCCTTAAATACAATTTGGCTGAGTTTTGGTTAGATGAATATAGATTTTTCAAGAAGTCTCGGCGCCAGAAATAATGCAAAACTGAGACAGGGTCGCGAAACGCGTTTTTAGCAAAAAACCGTAATGGTTAGTATACGATTTCGGCTAAAATTTTGCAAAAAAATGACCCAAAATATTTTGCCTCAATTTTTGGCCAAAACACTCTGAAAAAATATATAATTCAACTCCAAAAAGATTAAAGGGCTTTTCGCGCTTCTAATATCGTTTTTCCTAATTTTCCGAATTAATTTCAAATTAAATCGAAACATTTTTCAGATGCTCGTAAGAACAAATTCTTAAATAAAATGTGGCTGAGATTTGATTAGATGAATATACATATTTCAAGGAGACTCGGCGCAGAAAATCATGCAAATCTGAGATGGGGCACTAGAATGAGTTTTTAGTCAAAAACCGTGAAAATTTTGCAAAAATTTACCTGAAAGATTTTTCCCCAATTTTTCGCCACAATACTCATAAAAATATATAAAATTCAACGTCAAAAAGAGTGAAGAGCATTTCACGTTTCTAGTTTCGTTTTTCCTATTTATTCCAATATTAATTTTTGATTAAATCGAAACATGATTTAGATGTTGTTAAATCAAAATTTTCAAATCCAATTTGGCTGAGCTGTTATTAGATGAGTATTGATATTTCAAGGAGTCTCAGCGCCAAAAATAATGCAAAACTAAGCCAGGACCCCGGAACGCTTTTAGCCAAAAACTATGATGGTTAGTACACGATTTTGGCTAAAATTTTACAAAAAATGACCCAAAAAAGTTTTCCCCAATTTTTGGCCACAATACTCATAAAAAATATATAATTCAACGCCAAAAAGATTGAAGGACTTTTGACCCTTATTATATCGATTTACCTATTTTTTCGAATTAATTTCTGATTAAATCGAAATCGGTTTCTGATGCTCTTAAAAACAAATGATTAAATCCAATGTTGCTGAGATTTGGTCAGATAAATATAGATGTTTCAATGAGTCTTGACGTCAAAAATCTTGCAAAACTGAGCAGAGGCCCCATACCGCGTTTTTAGCCAAAAACCCGTGATGGTTAGTACACAATTACGGCTACAATTTTGCAAAAGTTGACCCGAGACTTTTAATCAATTTTTAGCTAAAATACTAATAAAAAATATATTAATCAGCACCAAGAAGGTTGAAGGAGTTTTCACGCTTCTAATATCGTTTTTCCTATTCTTTTTTGACATAATTTCTGATTAAATCGAAACATGATTCAGATGCTCGTAAAACAAATCCTTAAATACAATTTGGCTGAGTTTTGGTTAGATGAATATAGATATTTCAAGGAGTCTCGGCGCCAGAAATAATGCAAAACTGAGACAGGGTCGCGAAACGCGTTTTTAGCAAAAAACCGTAATGGTATACGATTTCGGCTAAAATTTTGCAAAAAAATGATCCAAAATATTTTGCCTCAATTTTTGGCCAAAACACTCAGAAAAAATATATAATTCAACTCCAAAAAGATTAAAGGGCTTTTCGTGCTTCAAATATCGTTTTTCCTGATTTTCCGAATTAATTTCAAATTAAATCGAAACATTTTTCAAATGCTCGTAAAAACAAATTCTTAAATACAATGTGGCTAAGATTTGATTAGATGAATATACATATTTCAAGGAGACTCGGCGCAGAAAATCATGCAAATCTGAGCCGGGGCCTTAGAACGAGTTTTTAGGCAAAAACCGTGATGGTTAGTACACGGCTTCGGTTAAAAATTTGCAAAATTTGACCCAAAATTTTTTTCCTCAATTTTTAGCCAAAATACTCTTAAAAATATATAATTTAATGCCCAAAAATATAGAAAGCCTTTTCATGCGTCTAATATCGTTTTCCTATTTTTTTAGAATTAATTTCATATTCAATCGAATCATGATTTACATACACGTAAAAACAAATCCTTAAATCCAATGTGACAGAGATTTGATTAGATGAATATATATATTTCAAGGAGTCTCGGCGCAAAAAATCATGCAAAACTGAGTAGGGGCACTAGAACGGGTTTTTAGCCAAAAACCGTGAAAATTTTGCATAAATTTACCTGAAAGATTTTTCCTCAATTTTTCGCCACAATACTCATAAAAATATATAAAATTCAACGTCAAAAAGAGTGAAGGGCATTTCACGTTTCTAGTATCGTTTTTCCTATTTATTCCATATTAATTTCTGATATTAATTTTTGATTAAATCAAAACATGATTTAGATGCTATTAAAACAAAATTCTTAAATCCAATTTGGCTGAGCTTTTATTAGATGAGTATAGATATTTCAAGGAGTCTCAGCGCCAAAAATCATGCAAAACTAAGCCAGGACCCCGAAACGCGTTTTTAGCCAAAAACTATGATGGTTAGTACACGATTTTGGCTAAATTTTTACAAAAAAATGACCCGAAAAATTTTTTCCTCAATTTTTGGCCACAATACTCAAAAAATATATATAATTCAACGCCAAAAAGATTGAAGGACTTTTGACCCTTATTATATCGATTTACCTATTTTTTCGAATTAATTTCTGATTAAATCGAAACCGGTTTCTGATGCTCTTAAAAACAAATGATTAAATCCAATGTTGCAAAGATTTGGTCAGATAAATATAGATGTTTCAATGAGTCCTGACGTAAAAAATCTTGCAAAACTGAGCCGAGGCCCTATACCGCGTTTTTAGCCAAAAACCCGTGACGGTTAGTACACAATTACGGCTACAATTTTGCAAAAGTTGACCCGAGACTTTTAATCAATTTTTAGCTAAAATACTAATAAAAAATATATAATTCAGCACCTAATAGGTTGAAGGGCATTTCACGTTTCTAGTATCGTTTTTCCTATTTATTCCATATTAATTTCTGATATTAAATTTTGATTAAATCGAAACATGGTTTAGATGCTGTTAAAACAAAATTCTTAAATCCAATTTGGCTGAGCTCTTATTAGATGAGTATAAATATTTCAAGGAGTCTCAGCGCCAAAAATCATGCAAAACTAAGCCAGGACCCCGGAACGCGTTTTTAGCCAAAAACTATGATGGTTAGTACACGATTTTGGCTAAAATTTTACAAAAAATGACCCGAAAAATTTTTCCTCAATTTTTGGCCCCAATACTCATAAAAATATATATAATTCAACGCCAAAAAGATTGAAGGACTTTTGACCCTTATTATATCGATTTACCTATTTTTTCGAATTAATTTCTGATTAAATCGAAACCGGTTTCTGATGCTCTTAAAAACAAATGATTAAATCCAATGTTGCTGAGATTTGGTCACATAAATATAGATGTTTCAATGAGTCTTGACGTCAAAAATCTTGC